>JABASD010000302.1:0-88294 GCA_019776165.1 Pogonognathellus flavescens | reverse complement strand
GTGAGTTTTAGCGGTCACAGACAGACGGACGGACGGACAGACGATTTCACTATTCTTATAAAGTAGCTTACGCTACTTAATAATTATAAGGTGCATCTTGTGTACCTACTTTACATGATGTACTGTTCTGTAGATGTTGTACAGGTTCTGTTATCGGAATTAGGATCTGGAGAATGTACACAGTTTAGCACTAAAGGAACAGTGTCATTAATGTCAATGAATTGTATAAAAGAGCATTAGTAGTAGAGGCGCTTATGCTATATCAATAATGCCAAACCACCTAGTTACGTAGACATTATTTGTGTGTTGAGGAAAGTGTACCTGTGTGCAAAAGCAATGGCTATAATATTCCGGAAGATAAGTATACCCAGTCCCTCTTTACAAACCATTAGTAAATACCTTTGTGTATGATATATTTTGTTTTTCACTAAAGGCTAAAGCGTTTACGAGAAAATAATTTCCATACAAATCATTTTCAATGACAATAATATCCTTTTTAATGTATTTTCACCGTGGGTAGTTCATACTTCAAAATTGAGAGCAGTTAAGTGCGATCATACATCATAACGAATATATGTAGTGGAGATAGAAAGGCAATTGTGTTACTTTCATCTGAGTAGTTTACCTTTGATGTGAACTCAGCTGGTTAGGTTTGCGCTCTCTCTCTCTCTCTCTCTCTGTCTCTAATGGCATGGCACATGTAACGCTTCTGCCTCCTTCATATCAATTCCTACTACTACTACCGCCGTCCAACCTAATTGGGAAAGATTTTACGACTTGTCTTGGGTGTTCTATTCCTTTCTGTCCTTTCATGAATGTCGTTAGCACGAATAACTTTGCTTATTTATATGGATTGAATTTGGAAGATTTCCAGGAGTCTTTGTCACACTTATTAAAACTTGCATTCCTATTTCCACACAGGCTGTGTACCAAGACATTTATTATCCCGTTCAATTTTCTTTGACTACATTGAACAAAGCAACTGACTCGTGTAGATATGAGTACAAATTTGTGTCGGTAGTAAAAACGAAACCGTTCACATCCTCTCTTAACTTCAGCAGTATTCTTATTCCACCGATATGTAGTACCCGATTACAATCCAGTTCCAGATTAATACCAGTAAAACCAACACTCCATTATTGTCATGCTTGTTCAAGTTTATTAACTCTTACCCTGGCGCAGTTATCCTAGTAGTAAAAATGGCAAGAAAATAGAAAATAATGAACACATAAAAAAATCCACGCATGCATTGCAGTATCGTCAGTCTCCCACTCACTCTCACTATATAAAGAATTTTAATTTTATAAAATTTCAAGCAAAGCTAATGCTTTCTGTACTTACGAATAACGACATTCTGTACCTACATACCACTTCCAAACAGACTACACCTCTCTCTCTCTCTAGTCGAAACGAAATGCCTTCTTCCTCGTTTAGTCTTCAACAGTGATCTGTAGGGATTCACAAATTCTGAAGTGTAGCAACGGACTATAAATTCCTAGACTACTTTTACAACCACGTTAGCAATCTTTCTAAAAGATATCTGGCCAACTCCAACAACCATGTGAAGTGAAAATGCATTTCTTTATGTCCCAATATAAAGCTGCACTTGCTATTCCTCTCTCTCTCTCTACAAGCTGCAAAGACATGCAAGGCAAGAAAACTCGGTCTTGCAATTCCAAGTAAAATACTGTAGTGCACAAACAGATAAAGTATGGTTATGCTACTGACTGTGTAAAATTTGTATTTTTCTTCAATTTTCAAAGTGCATACTTGTCTCATGCATGTGTCTTAAGGTGCAATGTACATTTGTTATGAAAACTTTCTCTATGTATACATAGAACAAATATCCTAAATTCAGCTATATACATGCTGTATACAAATACATCCTGCACTTTTGGTAGCAGTAGCAGTTACATACCTCGGTACGGTGTTTATACATAATATGGAATGTTTTCTTTGTACTTTGTAGTATGTGAATAAAGAAAATAACTGCTATGCACATACATAACAGTATATTATATTCCGAGTATGAACCGGTGGTAGGGAGCACATAACTTGATATACTTTCATGTACTTTCAAAGCTTATAAATATTTACTGATATTTTGTTGGCAGACCCAAACGGCCAATTTAAACGGAAGTCCACAGACAAACGAAAACAACAGACAGACACAACTCTTCGCACTAAAAGATTGAAACTCCTATTTCTTTGGTTCCTGATTCCGCAGATTCCACATTGAGCCACCCAAGGTACTATTACTCGTGGTGGGGAAACTACTACACAGAAAACAATTCATCTTGCTAAAACAACTAAAAATAGCAAGACTGCACAATATATTATCTGTTATAAAACAAGAGGAAACACAATGGGATATGGAAAGTAATTTATGGGTGATATACTCATCGAAGTTTGGTTGAAATATATGTGGTGATGTGATATTTAACTAATGTGCTTAAAAATCACGATTTTGCACAAAATTCTACATCACGAATGAAATTACTGCTTGCATTGCATTGCATACCACCGCCAGTATAAGTATCCCGAAAGGAAACGATAAATTCTCGATAATTTATTCCAGTTTCTCCATACGTGCAGCAAAGGAGTGTACACTGCAACCACTACCTACAGCAAAATCCAAAGGCAATACAATAACTACTAGCTGTTCACTGTTTAGCTTAACAAAATAAATTTGTACGAGTTTTGTAGGCACGCCAGGACTTTAAATCTACGTAATAATAAAATCTTGCTGTAGTGTAGAATATCTGCACCTCGGCGAATCGTAACTCCCCTTTACTTTTGCCGACTCTGGTAATAATGGCTAAATTGTCAATTATCAGTGATTTAATCGTACATCTAATTGTAACCCTGGAGGATACTGAACCACCCGCTCAGCTTCCCTAGATAAAATAAAGATAACCCGGTCCAATATTATTACCTATACGCAAATTCACAGAGCGAAACTGTCCAGTTCAAAGTTGGAGTACGTTAAACAGTCAGTCAGTCAGAGTCAACCCAGGCAGTCTACTAATATCTACCATTACATTTTAATTGATCCGAGTACCCTACCCGAAACCACCAAGGTTTAATTCGCACAGTAAAATCATTAATTTAACAAGTAACCATACTATAAAATATATAGAAGTTTCGGTGCAATTGCCCGCTCGATCATTGTGATTACGTGCTACTTAAGTTGATGGTTTAATGTAAGTACTAATAAATACTGCAAAAGTATTAAAGTCATCAACTTAACTTACAACTTAAGATTACATCACATATCTCTGGCAAATAAGCTCCCCGGTACCAAATAACCAAAAAGGCTTTTCTTTGGCTGAATGAAAGTAATCTTACCTATTCTCTCTTCTTACAGCTTTTCCTCTCGTCGTTCACGAGTTTTCGTGACTGTGTCTTGTCGAGGTCTTTCAAACCCCGAATCGGATTGGACGTCAAGTAGTGGAAGTCCGTAGGGAGTAATTATTATTACATCGAATCAACAAACGAGCAGAGCATGATTAGCAAGTTAACTTAGAAAAGAAAACTCCACTCAACGAACAACGAAACTTTCTTGTCATGGGAGAAACTAACTGAATTCTGGATAAATATCCGCGGATAGCAGAAGCAACGAAGAAAATACACTCAATCACTTCAAATTGAAACAAAGCCGATTTTATTAAGGATTTATATTACAGTGATTGTACTCACACCACGAAGACGACGGGACTAAATGCCATAGGATATAGCAATCGTCAAATCAAAACATAATTAGGAACCATTGATGATATCAACAGAAGACCGAATTCTTCGATTTTCAATTTTCTTTTCCTTCTAGAGAGGGTGGGAGAGTTAAAGTGAAAGTTTCGGTGAAAATTCAAGATACAACGAAAAGAAACGAATTGATGGATTTGTTTGTGAGTCGCCGAACAATAATTAGGTGAAAGTCATTTCCGGTCATATCAAAAATGTGCTTTATCACCACAGATTTTATTGTTTCAAATAAAAGTGACTTTTTGACATTTGGAGGCAGTTTTGCGGATGTGTCTATCTCTCACATTGACAACATCTTGTTTTCCTCCATTGTTTCAAGTGAAAGCTGTTATTTACCACGAAGTGTGAATGTTTTTAGTCAGCAAGTCGCCGTATCGGGTGTGTTTCACAAGCAACTTAATAAATTGCTGTCAATTTAGTTAAAAACAAACGTACAGCATACCAAAGGTAGATTTAACTGTCACTATTATTCAACTGTTTTCAAATAACATCAACATTACTAAAACTATATTATACAGAACCGAAAGTTAAACAAATCTGTGCTGCTAGCTTTATTATTGTGTGGTCTGCGTAAATTTCTTTGGTGAATTCGTTTGCAGTTTACATGAAGATACCTATCGTCTGTGCAAAAACAAAGTACTACAATAATATAATTGTATTGTGTGTGACTACCACCGAGAAACCAGTTTTTGTTAAAACCCGGACTGCATAAGCCGAATAATAACTTATATTATAAGTCACAGCATATATTTATAGCTGTCTTTAATTGGACTTCACATTCATCACCCGAGAGTTCCACCCGAAATGCTGACGTTCTTCAGCAAGGTCAGTACTATCAAATATAATTATTACAGTGTTCTATTTAGATAAGCATTTCGAATTATTTTCTCTCTATACACTTAGATTATAAATATAAGGTTAAATATATAATTTCCCATTCTGTCTTCCTGTCTTTATATGTACACATTGATTTTGTACAAATAATACCAGTACTTATAAGTATTATATACGCTGTTATTTATGTCTAATATAATGTAGACATGAATGGGAAGAGTAGAAAGTAATTTATTTGAATCACTTATCACAATTGCCAATTACAATTCAGGATTAATCTCCGCAGCTAATCTGAGACCGTAATTAACATGCGATTATAAAAATCGATTAGTGCGGAACGACTCTAAGCTCGACTTTATGCATTTAGACTTAAGTCCATGCCATAGTCAAGCAAGATATAAATGTGTACCTACCTACAGACGTCGAGAAGAAATGCCTTGTTCCTGCTCCGCATTAATTCTAACACTTCCAGCAGAGTTCCACCACGTAGTGGTACTTTCTCTAGTACATTTGTGTAATGACCTATTTATTTCAACTCGCACCTACTCACAATCACAAAAACGAGTCCGATAAGTCATGTCAGTCAAGTAGGTAAACAGTAAAGAACGTAATATACTATTTTAGATTGACTTCGTGTAAGACGTGGCAAGATAAGCCTGAAAGGTACATATAAAATAGTCGTAGTACTTCGTAGAAGTGTAATTTAAGCATTTTCGGTAAAAGCGAGACGTCTTACAGTGGTGAACCTCTAATCCTTGAACACAGTGTTTTCACTTGGCATTATTTCAGACAACTTTATACATAAGACCACCAATTCTTTCTCAGGTAAAAGAGGTAAGCTACTAGAGTAGAGTACATATAGCTAACACCAAAAGTAAGTAGTTGCTGCACCCCGGGAGTCAAACAAACCAAACTGACATTAATACATTTTCTGCACATTTTATGGCGTTACAAATTCTCGGACTTGATTAGCTCAATTGCTATTCACATTTTCGTTACATGTGAATTTCTAATAATGCATATGACACCGACACCCCTACACGACAACTCTTACTCTTACAAAGTCAACACTAACCACCACGCCATGTTACGTAGTGACAGCATAATAAATACCAACTAGTTATATTCTACTTAACATAAACAAAAAGTTATTATCCAAAATTATGCTTAACATCACTTTTGCATAGGTATTCACAATGATTCGCATAGAATATCAAATGGAAATGTTACATACGGAAAATTCCACGATATTCATTTCGTTTTGTAAACATGACGGAAGGAACATTTAGGCAAATGTGTAAATCGAACGACACGAATCCTCGCGTATAATACTTAATTTTATGCTGAGCGGCAAGCATTGTTCACTTCACATCTTGAACCTATTTTAACAGAGACTTTTAACTGGTATGGCAATAGCATAGTAAGTAAAGAAAATGCTTGAAATGTTTATTCTAATCGGTGCTTAAAAATTCTAGGCATGTTCATTCACTCCATCTTTCTTCTGTCGACTTGAATGTGGAATGTTGGGAAAGAAGGAATATTTATAGCAATGGCAATGCAATGACATTAAGAATAAAACGAATTAAATGAATGGAAAGAGAATTGAATGGATCCGACTTCCCTATATACTTATTTGTCTTATTTCTCTCCCTGAGAGTATAGCAATAATGTCAGTGTACTATGTGTCTGTGTCCGTGTGCATGTAGTATGTGTACCCTCTCTCTCCGGACTGAGGTTGACTTCAGTGTAGTTCAGTTCACTTCATTTCAGTGCACACTACTATATATACAGATATATTATTCTCCCGTAGTTTAATTCAAGATTCAACTGTAGTGCTAATATAGCACAGTAAAACGAGAATACTAATATACGATCTATTCTATACACATATATAAATAGCATTATATAGGACTTTGTTGAATACGAATAATTTGAAACGAAGTACTACTATGAGAATTTGTTCTTTAACAATGTACTAATACGTCCGACTTAACATCAATGCTTACGTTTTACTACTTGATATTATAGTAGGAGTTTTACTGTGTGTAACACTGCACAATATTGAATTGACTTATCTGAGTTTAATCATCTTCTTTAGTAGCTGACTACGATTACACACAGTATCTATAGTACATTAGAATTTACACAAAGCGTTCCACCACCACCAGCATGGTAGTTGCAGTTGCTGCGATGTAGAACTAATTGGCAAGTAATTGTACACGAAGAATATATTTATTGCTGGAAATTGTGTATTTTAAAGCCCATTTGTCTGTTTTACAGGAAGGTGCTAGAAAAGCTCTCGCCTCCTGGCTTAAATATGCTAATAAACCTTAAAAGCAACTTATTATGCGCATATAGTAGCAACTAGTATGTAGTAGACATCTCTTAATATACAGCACAGATAGCTAATGCCGTATGTGTTTTGCTTACGTAAGTAGGTAAGTAAACGCCAACATGAACATAAAATAACTAAAGCTGGCTGATTGTGAGCAGAACACAGAGAGAGAGACTCACCCAAGCACCTCACATGTAGTTTTCCTATAGTGTCTTTGTGTGTGTACTTCGTGTATACATAACAGATATCAGTTGAATGGTCTCTCTTGCTTGCTTTTACTTTCTCGCTATATATTTATACACATTTCTATCAGGATCACATCAGGAGTAGTGAAACTCTGTACTCTTTTATATGTTCCATACTTGTACTTGTATAGTGATATTTCCAGCAGAAGAGTCAAGTCAGTTAAGTTCGTTCTGTGTTCTCTCTCTGTACTCTGTGGCTCATTCTGTCTGTCTTGTGTAGCGTAAGTAACTATATGTACTGCATCTGTTTGTACTCCAGTACTTTAGCACTACACTGGGAGAATAGCAGTGGTAGTAGTGGATGTATGTATTTAGTACTGGTACAAGTAGAGAGAAGAGGATTCCTCCAGTTGAGTTACTTTACTACCGCCGTCACCGTACCTTATGTGTGTAGTAGTAATAAATGACAGAATGGCATTTGCTTTGCCTTACTATTCTGTTCTGTTGCCTTTTCCCTGACTCATGTAATATGTATGCGGAGCTATGCAATGCATGATATTACATTACACTGCTTGCACTGCAGAAATAATATTGTTATGCATTAGGTAGCTTAGCAGTAGTGTCGTGTTGGATGAGTTCAGCAGTTGACTTGACTTTCAGTCAAAGCGAGAGAAAAGCACATATATATTTCCAGAACCATACAGCAAGCAATATATTACAGTTGAGTAGACTCAGTCCTTGAGAATAAAGGAAAGGAAAAGGCTTTTAACTAAGAGCTTTGCATGTCATACTCTTATACTTATTCGGCTAATACTACAGTACTACTGTCAGTAATAATATGTATGTATGTGCAAGTCCCTTAGTAAGTAACAATGAGAGAGAGAGAGTAGTGAGATGGGCTGTGATGAGATGAATGGATAATATATTGTATAGCATAAATTTTGCGTAACTAGTATATAAACATAGTGTTAGCATCACTATAAATAAATAATAATGGCACTAGTGTTGTAATAGTGAGCACTACACAATGCACCGTACTAATAATACTATTATAGGTGGAAATGGAATGTGTACTTAGGATTTAGTACTACAGGCTACCTATATAAAAGATAGGAGAGGATCTTTGTATATAGTAGTAGTATAAAGTGAATGAGGAGTTGAACTGACTGAGCTGAACTTAAGAGCAGGAGACGATAACCTATTAATTATCACAGTACCTTCAGTAAAGTACAATAATTATCACCGGCTAGCATTTAAGCTCGTTAGCTTTCATGTCACGCTTCAGACACTCTCTTCCAATTCCGATGTGGATTTCGATGTCGAACTCGCATCACATCACACACTCGTGTTCTCCTGCCTCTCTCTCTCTCAGACGAGGAGTAGGTACTCTTATTGCACTCGTGGTGGTCGCCACCACTGCATGCACTACTGTTAAGTATATCCGTATGTGTTTTCCCGAGCTGGGTGAGGATATCTTATTGTTAGTCTTGTCTCAGACATCGTATACTGCATTACGTTGCTCACATCGCATCATCAGTTATTACTTAGGTACCGTGTGGTCTATACTTCGTTACTTCACGGATAGCTGGGAATTCCCAATAAATATATCCTCCCTATAGTATAAAAAATGAACCGTACCAACTACGGACAACCAGGAACCTGAAAGTTGTCTATATATGTTTACAATAACTATATATTGGTTGACGAGGAGAGTATTTAACCACTCTCTGTAGATTTCTACTGACTATCATTGTGTAAGGTATACAATACATACATATGTGCATTATACTTCTTCTGGTGGAACACAAAGAAACCAAAAGGCAATGAGTACGGGGCTACGACGATCAGATCAGAAAATAAACCGGGGGCAGTGTAGTGTGTGTACGGCTATGCCATGCTACTAGCACTTCTTCTGTTCTCTTCTGTACGGTTCACTTCACTTCTCGTTCAATTCTCTTTCTTCAGTTTGCTTAGTCGTCCAAGTGGAGAAGTCGTAAGGAAAAATTCGACATTTGGCTTCAGCTCGCTCGCATCCAATTGAATCCGATCTTACTCTACTTTAGACTGATCTGACTTGGTTCGGTCGGGTAGTGGTAGTCGTGGTACATGGACATATTATAAGTAAAGTATCGATATGCTATGCTACACACGAGCCGGAGAACTACTACAAATACACACTGTTCTCTATACTCTAATCTTTTACTTTACAGTATTTTAGATATGTATAGTGAGTATAAAGTATATGGGGTACATTTTATCGTATGCTATAGTAGTAGTAGTACTAGTACATGAGATACGAAACGAACATCAAGTTCGCAGTTCAATTGAACCATCGTGGCTTGGCTTGGGTCGGTCTCGGCATGCCATGCCATGGAATATCTCTTAAAAGAAGCACTGCATCGCTGCATCTTCATAGCCCCGACTTGACTATTTGTTAAGTTCTCTCTGGATACAAGTTTCTCGTGTATGCTGCTTTTCTACTACTACTACTGGTGTTCGCCTATAGAACATTTATGTATGTGTAACGTACGATGAGCAAAAAGGCAAACTGGATTTAGATAGCATAGTAGTTGTGCTATCACTCCTACTCTACAGATATTGACTACGACTACTAGTACTGTGTTGGCTGCAGTAACAAACCTGAACCGAATGGGAATGGAATGGGTTCTCTCTATGTACAGAGAGATGCTCCACTATAAAGAAGAATAGTTTCTTTTCTTTTCTCTTCATTCCTTTCTTAGTAACTCCTTTCCACTGAGTGAGCTGGCTGACTTTCTCTCATGTAACAATATATCGATCTCATTATTACATTTCATTTGGCTTCCGCCGTCTTTCCACTGTACTGGTTGTATGTAAGCTCTCAGTATAAAGTTATCTTATGGCTTTTCTTTTTACTCACTCAGTATATGTACGTGGTAGTTATTATACTAAGTAGAAAAGAGATTGGGTAAGTATTAGTACAAGTATTGGAAGTACTACTATACATACAGAGGAAGAATCGCCAAGCTGGAAGATGAAGGGACAATCATGGCCAAGTTGTACCATTCGGCTGAAACTAACGAAAAGAAAATAGCATAATAGTCTGACGTTGCTTTTTCTTCAGCATTATCTAGTATCGACACATAAAATATTTACTCCATTATATTACGTATATATTTTACTAGCAGTGTGTGGTAGAAAGAGAGAGAGTGAGAGGGCAAAGAAACTTGTAGTATTTACGACTGCCTTCAGTTTCTCCCATGGTTTAATATATCTGTCTGGTCTACCATGGTGTAAGGTTTGGGGCTAGAACAGTCTTACAAGTACAACTAGTGGAACTAGAGTGTTCTAAGTAAAATAATATGGAAGGAGAGTGGAAAACTCTCTCACTCACTCACTTTGCACTTCCGATTTGTCGGAAAGGAAGAAAGAGAGAGAGGATGGAACTTCAACCCAATCCAGGAAGTGGTGAGAAGCGAAGAAAGTCGTCGCAACGAATATTTTGTGCTTGGCTCGAGGTGTGAAAGTAAAACACTAACAACAGTACTTATTGTTAGCTCTACATCCACATCACTACTTAGTCCTATATTACCTATATGATGTAGAAGAACATATTATAGTCCTAGCGTATTTATACCTACCTAGTATATCGAAATATATTAGGACTTAATGTGTACGTGTGTTATATTTCATCTTATGAGCGAGTTCATATTTTTCTTTTGAGATGGTAAGTACAAAGTAGACAGAGAGAGAACACCAAAGCATAAAATAAGTTACGCTAGTTATACTTCATTGCTTTTAAGTGTAATCCTGTGTAGTTTACTCGACTATAGACAGCGTATATTAAGTAAGCATCAGAGAAATGTTGGAAATGTCAAGACAGATACTGAAATACCAGTAGTAATGTGCCACTAGCACCTTTATGCACAGGAAAGTCTATTATTATAGGAAACATTAAAAGTAGAAACGGACTCTTTGCTCTGGTAGTAGTACCTACAGTATTACCATGTAATACTACGTACTTCTACTTTGGTTTGCATCGGTGGTCGTTGGTATGTAAGGTATGGTATAGTTCATAGTTAGTTGGTGAAGTCTGAAGTAGTGAAAGCGAGAGAATTGTTCTCTCTGTCTGTAAATGTGTAGTGGAAAAAATCGAAAAAGCCTAGGCCATGACATCATAGCATTTCCATTTATAATATCATATCATATCATTATATCGCTTTCTTGTTGTTCAAGAAATAAAGCTGTGGTTGTGCGGCTGCACAGTAGGTTCCTGTCGTAGTTCATAGTTTCCAGTATTTGGGTGAGAATGCACTATGCTATAACTCATAACATATTTACTAATGTTACGTCGCGTACGTAGTAGTAGTAGATTTTTTCCCTACGTGTTATTATTACCCTTTATACACTTTACGCTATACACAGAATACATTGTTATATACGTTTATATTAAGTATACACATGGTAGATAGACTACACTTATTATAGACACATGGATAGACTCATAGACAGGTTCATATAAAATATATAGTCAAGAATTGTAAACTGTCAAAGAAAAATAGAGAAATAGAGCGGGGAAATTTTTCCTTTGCACAGTCTTGCTTTAGTTTACCTTGTTTTATTTTGTGGTGATGATGATGGTGGTGGTCTAAAGCTCTGGTATGTATGATACGATACTCCGTACGTACGTAGGGACGTGCTCTGGTATACGAGTAGACAGTAGCGTTAATGTTAGCTGTGTGGGTTGCATAGTAGAGTCGTTGTGGAGTGAGTCCTCCTGAGTCGTGTGAGCTGTTTCGTTCCTGGTCGGTCGATGTTGCTCACACACTGTGAGAGTGAGAGAGAAAGAAGGCAAGCAAACTCCCTGTTTTCGACAGTCACTCTCACTCCCTCGACGAAATAAATGAACGATGTGATACTGGAGAGACTGGAGTGAGAGAGACTTCTACTTCTCTTCAGCTCCTGTTGTGGTATGGCATGATATGATAGTTTTCTGTGCCAGGCTAAACTTGAAGTAGTAAAGTAATATGCTTCAGACAGAGTCTACAGAGAGAGGCAGTGGCGAGAATGTGATGGGATGATGGGAATCGCACGCTGATAGTGATATGATGTGATGACAAAGTAATGTACAAAAATATGAGAGAAAGAGATATAATCGTACAGTTAATATATTGTACATCCAAGATGAGAAAACCATACCTTTCTACTACTGCAAGTACACGCAAGTATCATATCTGCAAAAGAGTTTCAATGTGAAAAATATATGACTTGGTACATTTAAGTACACAGTATATACATATCTCGTATAATATACTCCTCCTATACGTATATAGGCAAAATTACATTAGTACACTCATTTCTACGTGTAATACAGAGATATGGTAGGAAATTTTGAACGAGAATTGTTCACCTCTGTGTGTGTTTCTTCACGAACATCACTCTTCCTCGTTCACAACTCATCAATATTGGATGGATGGAAGAATGAATGATTCGTCGCTAATAGATCCGAATGAAATGGAAAGGATTGGAGTAGTACATGGGTAGATGATGGAAGCGGATGGGTATTAATCGAGTAAATGAAAATTCCATCGTCAGGGCTGTTGTTGTACGGACGTACCTTGACGTTGGTTTATTTCACCCGTACTACCCACTTCAATTCAATGTAGTCTCTCTCTCTCTTTCTCTCTTATTTGGTATATATAGTACTTAAATAACGTATATAGTGAGGGAGATAGTATATTATATCTATATAGGGTGTTGTAATGTAAACGTCACCTCTCCAGTAGAACAAACTGAAGCCTTCTGGCAGAGTATTCTCTGTGGTTTGGTTCGGTTCGCCTCTTAAGTTTCCGCTCCTTTCCATACTTTTCCTCATTTCCCCTCATTTTATTCACATTGTTTGCGTCAGTCTACTCCTGACTTGCCTAACGTTGCTATTGCTGTGTTGTCTGCTCTCACAATCAGTCCATTCGGTTTCGATTTGTCTACCTTTCCTTTTGGTTTAGTTGAATTGGGCTTTCTCGTGGCATTCTTCACTCAGTGGACGGATGTAAGTTATAGTTCAGTTCAGTAGAGTTTATATCAGAAGCTGTGTGTGGCGAGCGTAGTAACAATGCTCAGACTTTATCCATATAGACAGACGTAATTTCTACAAAGAAAGAAGGGGAATTTCATATTAATGGTTTTCTAGGCGGATTGGTTTCAGCTTCCTTGTATTGTATTCTTGTCGAACAAAACTACAGGAGCAGATACACGCTAATATTCTTCGAGTTATTAGAAAGTCATGTTACTCACTGCTGCGTACAATTATTAGTATTAATCGTAAGCTTTACATTGAGGAGATTACATATATCGAATGGATGTAAGAACATAGGCGTACGACGGAAAGTGCATGACACGGAAATATATGTGGAAGTGGTGATGATGATGATGATGAAAAATGCCAAAGCTTGCCTTGAACTGACTTGACTTTCCTTTGGTTAACTGTGCCGACTGGACTGCCCAACCTTTTATTGGGTCGGTTTAGCAGGTAATAAAAATACTAGGAAATGTTCCGTTCAGTCCATTCTATTTCAGTTCACTCAGCTCACTCACTCAGTCTCTTTTACTAATGTAATGTAGTCGTTGGAAGAAGAAATCGATAGAATTTTTCATGTTTAATGTATCGAGCGCGTTTATTCTCTCTTTTCCATCCATTGGATTAGGTCCTGTAGTAGGAATATGTATAACTATTATATGTACTACTATGTGGACTCCTCTATGCAAAACCAGCTCGAAAAAAATACTACGTCCGTTCTTTTGCATCATGCAGCTCACTAAAAGTCAGTTGAGTTGGAGTTGACTTTGATTTCGTTTCTTTGGAACTAAACTGGGCGGTGGAAAGTAAGAACTTATTATGTATACATAAAAGCTAATACAAGACCAGAGTAGTCAGAACAGAAAGGAAACCAAAGAAGGCAAGTTTTTGGGTTGTGCTGGAACTAATATGAAATCTTGTAGCATGGCATACGGTGTTAGGGGAAATGAAAGAGGGAAACTGAGTGAGTAAGTTAGTGAATGTGTGTGAGAGAGAAAGAGAAAGGGAGAAAAGCAAAGAAAGAATGTAAGACTCAACTCTTACATGTACAGAGGTATTTATATGTAGTATCTATACACTTTTTGGGCATATGCTTATATATACCAACTATATACTACCAGTAGTATATTTGTGCGAATATAAATAGTAAACCTCTAAACTTATAATGTACTTATAGGATGGTAACCATGTATGTACATATTCTTTTGCTATAGATATATATACGAAGAGTATATGGAATATGGACATGCAAAAGCTTCTACATGTACATGGATCGAAGAAATTCATGTTGTAGTGCAGTATATATGTAAAAGTGTATATTTACTATAGTTGTGTACATACGTGTACAGTACGCATTACTGTTAACGGAAAGTACGAAGAGGAAGGGCAGGGCCAGTTCACTTATTTGAAAGCTAGACAGTCGAACCAGTGAGTTTCCGTCAGAGTTCAAGGTAGATATCTGGAAAGAAAGGAATTGTTGGTAGAAAAAGGCTGGATTGAAGAAAGCTGTGTTGCTCCGCGAAAGAAAAGGTAGCCTGCTGGTTTGGTTACTAATAGCTGTTGACTTGTCTTGGCTTTGAGTTGTTCTGACCTGTCCATACTTTTCTTGGTCTTAACAATCTCCTCTGTGCAGTCATCTGAACAAATACCGTTTCGTTAGCTAAAGCTTAATGTGGCAGCAGTTTGTCCATATGAAGAGCTAGATCATTTAGTAAGTGCTTAAATGTAAGCAGGGGACCTCCAATTTTTATAACAGTAATAGCCGAGCCCCTTTTATTGCCAAGAAAACGTGATGCCGTAACTTTTAGGGCTTTATTGGTGATATTCAATGAATGCATATTACTATCTTATACAACTCGTAATATTTCTTGGAGATATTAACTCGCTTTCCCTGATATTTCGTACTATAATAGCAATTGGCAAATGAAAGGATAATAATAATATTAGTAGGAAAAAAATACTATATATGTATGTTTGTAGAAAATAAGTAAAATTAATGTGAAGAGTTTACACTATTACAGGGTAGGAGTAATTTGAGTGTCAGGGTTGGGTAGGATATAGTCCTAATAACGATCTCGAGTGTGTACAAGTATTTATACGAACAAGAGACTGGTTGGTACACCAGGGCACATTATTTTTTATCCTTGTTTTTTCTATAAAATAGAATGCTAAATGTATATGTCGTAATGTCCGGCTTTTCAGATGACATGATGCCGATATCTTGGTATTATGGGATATTAGATGGGCATTACATTACATGGGATTGCTCAGTTTGCCACAGCAGATGGTCGCGTCGTAGCAACTACGTAGGTTGTAGGTATACCATTTAGCATTTAATATAGTAAATGCACTACTGAGGGTTGTGTTTTTGATATGTGAATAGTATACTAGAAGTATACACGTATTAAACTATATATATGTAGTATAAGTATATATGTGATATATTCAATACATTTAGGAAGAGGACATAATATAACGAGAGAGATTCAGTATTTTTATCTGAAGATAGACTGAGCATTGCTCTGGGAGACTGATATATACACAATAAAGAGAATAGGAAATAAACTGTTGTATATAGCTAAAAGAGTAGAGAGAATGTGAGGTGACAAATGAGTCAAAGCGTTAGTGAGCTCACCACTTTCTTTTGGTTTTTATGTCTCCCATCATATTTTATTTCGCTTTCTTCATTTCTTTGTGCAGTTTATTCTATGGTGGGTTGTTTGTAGTCGCCCGTTGTGGGTACTTTCTCCCTGAAGAATTTAACTCGTGCTATTTCACGCCCTTTTACTCCCTTTCCTTATACACTCAACTCGGCTTTGTCCTTGCGGCACGTGAACAATGCCTTCATTTACTGTGCCAAGATTTCTCTCACTGCTATCTGTATGCAGTGTTGTTTGTTTCATTGTTTCAAGATATGGAATGACGTGATATACAAAAAGATTCGTAAAGACCCAGAGAATGAATGCAATAACGTTGCCAGCAATGGAATGCAACACTACTACTTCTATAAACTCAAACAGTACTCAATGTGCTATTTGGTAACTTGTGTGTACAGATAGCATAATTTCATCGTATGGATACCAGGTCACAGAGTACAGTGTTCTAGTAGGCCAGGCCAGAAGAGTACAGTAGAAGAGGAAATAGTCATAGAGACTAGTTAAGACCAAAACAGACGGTCTTTTTCAGTTTCTTGGTACTTGAATAGTTTCGTTACTACTTTTTTGTTTTGTTCAGCAGTACTTACAGTACTCGCTGTGTAAACGAGTTGAGTTGAAAGTTGAAGTTTATCCCGAAACGGAAGAGAAGTAGGCGGATTCATTTTGTTGCTCAAAGTTTTGCTTCTTTCACTTTTTTACAACTGGTGCTCTTTCCCTCTTTCTCCCGTCTCTTCTTGTTTTGCTCTTTCTTTCTTCGGCTTGTCAACCTTTTGTTTCATTTCATTGTTTTGTTTGATAGGTTTGGTGTCCTTTTACTATACATACATATGCCATGCTCTATATACCAGAAATAATACCAAAAAACAATATACCTACAATATCCTTCGATGTATTACTATATACTAAATGCAACACATCACATAACATTCTTGAAAGTGATACAGGAAAACATATACGTGTACCATGTACCTACCGTATTCTTTGTATATATATATGTACATGACAAGTCACTCCTTTACTTTAGTGCGAAGCAGTAGAGTAGTAACAATTTTCTGTGTTGAGAGTTTGTAGGTTTTAGACTGTATGTGGAATCTATTAAGTTTATATCTGTTACATAGTTTAGGTCTGACTTGCCATGACTTCAGAGTTGGCCTTTCTAAACCAAAGTACAGTTCAGATTAGTGGTATGGCTTGACAGGAGTTGAATGAAAGCAAGACAAGATGGAATGTTATACTCTTTTTCTGTACAGTTTTGTTACCCGGGTACTAAAGGCGGCATTCTAGTACCTTCTAGTAGGGGTAATATTGGTGGAAGCATAAATACTCTTTCCCGTAGATATATAGTCACATAGACATCTTTTTATAACGTAAACCCGGAGTTTACCGTCTACCTTGTATACGTGTGTATACTTGGAGCTGGTTAGGTAAGATTGTATGATATGATATGACTACTGGGCTGCGGCGGGTCGCTTCGAGACTTTTTCGTTTGAAAGTGTTCTCGTCGCACAGACTTTAATCTAATGGCAATGAAGGTTTTTGCTGACTTTGTTATGGTTATGTTGTACATTAGGAAGACTAAAACCCCACCGTTGGGTCTACTTTCTATCCAAGTAACAATGTTCATAACAGCCACGGCTTTTCATGAGATACTTCCTATTTCGGTTCAGATGGGTGGGTTCACTCTAGTTCAGTTGGATTGGATGCCATTACGCTCTTTCTTTCTCTCTCTCTTTTTCTTCTTGTCTTTCGTTACTTGCAAGAATGGAGTGAACAGTGAAAGTCTTTATAATACTTGAGACGAACGAAACGGTTTTGTTTTATGCACACGTAAGACGATGGACACCTACGCGACGGTTGTGGATTGTTGGTTCGTGGTTTCGGTTATGCTACATTTTGTTATGTAACGTTAAGTTTCTCCGAAACGATATAAGATCATAGTATTTTATTTTATATTGCATTATGCTACGTACTTACTACTTAACTGAGGTACCTATGTACACTACTTGTATTATTATACGTGTAGTGAGTAAGTATGGACGCTTGCGGAAGAAGAATGACATAGAACAGTAGTGCAGTACAATATAATATAAAATAATGTTCACCGAGATGAAGAATACAATCGAATACAATTTCTGTATATCTCTACTATAGTTATAGGTATGCTAAAGAACGATATTGCCTACTATACCTAGTTTTTGTATTCCTCTGTTGTATTGCAGAATTACAGTAGACTTGTATAAATATAAGTAGTATTATACTTTAGTGTAGTACATGATGGGATGTTAGAAATAAAAGAGAAATGCTTATGCATTATATTGTCTTTATAGGAGAATTATAGTTATGACATTCCGAATGCAGACACAGACAGCAATAGTACATTGTATTTACACAGGGAAGTTTCATGCACAGCAAGTACCTCTGAGTTGTGTATAGATGAAAAGGAAAATATTCCAACTCTTTGAAGGTAGTACTACAGTGCTAGTAGTTCAAGTTGAATTTGAAGTGCAGGGGAAAGGAACGCAAATAATTTTCTATAGCTTTATATTGCCTCTGTTTTCGGCAGTACAATATTTGGGTGGTGTTAGATGTGAATTCGGGAGTAAAAGTAGTAGTGATGATAGAAAAGGATTCATCCGTCCTTCGCTCCTCTTCTGTATTTTCCTTTAGTACGCTTAGGTAGGTACTAAAGGTACCATTATGCATTACTACCACTAGAGTAGAGACAGTAGTAGAGTAAGTAGTACTTATAATATTGTCGTGACCATACATCTCTACTCTCTCTCTCCTGTATGTGTTGTAGCTCCGCTCAAGGCATGCCTCTAGTAGTAGGTATGTATGTTTCGAAAGCCACGAAGAGTTGGTGTAGCACGGGAAATAACAGCCAGAGAGAACCCACAAATATTTCCGGAATTTGAGAAATTCGCATGAATTATGCAAATTTAGAGGAGAGAGTGGGTTGGTTGGTTGGTCGGTTGGTTTGGTTAAAGAGGATGGTTTGCTAAGGTTTAGCTTCTTATGGCTCAGGCTTGACTTGACTTTAGCTCAGTGGAGCTTTTATGTTATTTTACTTTACATTGCCTTACTTTATATATACCGTTATACGACTCACTACTAAGTAAGCTACGAATGTTTTGTGTATATATGCAAGAGAAGAGTGAAGTAGAGTGGTACTCTCATTTCTCCATTCTATTGCTCGCAAAGTCACAGTTGAATTACATAGAAAGCAATGCAGACTGCAAGTTGTTGCCATTATGAGGTGGCTGGATGGGTTGAGTAAAGATGCGATGAGGCGAGAGTATCCTCCGAAGATCCATTCACCAAACAGGCAAAAATATTTATTGTTGACGACTATAGCTCTATGAGCTTGACTTAACTTGCATGGTTTAACTTTACTCGAAAAGACAAGTGTGTGTCTAACAAAAACTATACGTAAACTGTAAACAGTGCAAAGAAAGCCAATAAAGAATGGGGCTGCGTCTACTAAAGTCTACTACACACATAAGTTTCATGAGTCAGAAGAAAACTATCCTAGGTAGACTAGAGTAGAAGACTCATATACAAAGTATGTATACGTACAAACAATAAATGTATACACAATGTAATGTGGTAATCGAAGGTTACTATATATTATATAGGCACATGAGTACTTATATAAAATAAGAGTAATAATATTATAACTGAAAAGGTATGTTCCCAGCCACCAGACCAACTCATCCATATAAATACTAAGTACAAGGAAACAAGGAGAAGAAGAACAACATGGAGCACTTTATATAATCAGAGACTCACGGTGTTGTAAGTGATGAAGTGTCTGCAGTACCCATATAAATAAAATGTACTCAGTGTACCGTACTCACGTATACTGTAACGTAATGTACGGTGTACCTAATCATTATGGCGAGACTTTTAGGTTTAGGTTGGGCTGGGCTTGCTTAGTCAGCTCACACCAAGAATTTCCAGCCCACAGATTTTTTGTTACTTTCACATAGTTTACTATTCAGTATAGTTATAAAAGCTAGCTTGAAGATGTGACTCATGTCAGATTGTCTCAATTCCCACATGTCGTATATGTGCACAACTAAAGAATGTGTATTTTTACTCTGCATTACATTACCTAATGAGCCAACAGGTGAGAATGACTTAATTGGATGATAAATACTACTTTATCTCAATGTTTTTACTGCATACAGTTTTATTTTGACATTTATTTGCTGTGGCTGCTCACTAAAGATGATTTCATGCCTCCAGTCCTTCCCTTGGATTCATTTTAGAAACTCTCCAAGGGGAAATATACAGACACACTCGTGGGCATCGTACTTTTACTTTACTTTGCTACGAGTACACGCACATACTACTACATATCAACCAAGAACAAGTGTATAGTGTGCACACACGATTTGGGACGAAGATATTAAAAACTTTGAGATGAAGACGATGAGAGGGGGAGTCGTATTTTTTCCTTGGAAGATTAATTGCGACGTGGAACGTATGCCGCATGTCACCTTACAGTTACAACACAATCAGCCACCAAACGAAAAAAGCATCTCACTCACACACAACTCATCTCTATATACGAACACATACATAAAGAATGAAAATGTCCCCATTAAATCTTTCCTTTTGTCTTGAGTGCACTAAGAATACGCATATAATCAGACACATCAGAAGATGAAGTATTTTGAAGAACAATCGAGCATTTTCGTCATACTAAATTATTATACACACTTTATCATTTTTATGATATACACCTTATCTTATCTACTAGACCACTAAATGCATACTGTGAAGAATTTACTAATGTATATGTATGAATCTATGAATGACCATATATATATAAGGGTGTCGATAATATTATACGTTATGTAAAATAACAGCAGGGATGTTTACGGCTTACTACGGGTGACAGTGCCAACAAAATGGAAGTGAGATCGACTAAAAGTAAAAAGGATAAAATGAACTCGCCCTTTCCTTTTATACATGTGTGGACGTGGATGAGAGAGCCCTTTTTTCTGACACTACTCTCTCTCTCTCTCTCTCTTTTCCCTGGACCTTTATATGTTTAAGAATTTTGTCTATATACACGCAGCGCAGGTACTATTATCATGTTTTACCATTACTGCAAAGTGACCACGTTGAATAACTTCTTCTTTGGCTATACTGTATACAGCTTGGATCCCCAGTCTCACTATATAATTTTGTACACATTTCTGTACTTATATAGGTAGATAAAGTTTGGATATACTTTTACGTATAGTGTGATGAGCGTCAACTGTGTCTCTGAATAAATAGATAGATGAGATGAAGAATGACAGCCTAGCAAGAAAAACCTCTCACTCTGGGAGACAGAAACACGAAGAGCCGTTCAAACTAAAGTTTGAGAAAGAATAACGTCGTGATGTAACAGGGAAACAAGTCAAGTAAGCTACCAGCTACCTCCGCAGACACTCTCCTCCATTCTACTACCACCTTGCAAAGAGATGCAGACTTGTGTGTGTCTGTGTCGTCTGTATTCAACCATTCAGAAGAACACTACAGAAAGTACGAGTGAGAGTATCGAGGAGCAATGCAATGTAAAGAGAAAGATTGATGTAAATGTCCATTGGACAGTGGTGACACGTTGTTGAAAATTATGAGGACATGGGAAGCTTAAGCTGCCAAAAGTGAAGAGGTCAGAGCCCCATTGAAAATCCTTCCTTGTCTAGTAAATTTTGTAGAAAATGGAAAGTTTCCTGAGCTTTTCCATGTGTGTAGCATAGAAAGAGAGCTAAAGGAGGATTGGCTAGATGGATTTTGGTTTGGATTTTATTTTACGATGTGCATGATGTGAGATCTCTGATCTTCCTAGTCGTCCGTACCATGCAAGTACATAACATACATTTATTTCGGTTCAATGAGAATTCAAGAGAGTTTGACTTCATTCAACTACTGCCTATATATGGCAATGGAGATCCAATGGTTTCGTGGCCTTCGACCCCTTCGACACTCTTCACAATCTACTTCCCCATACAACTACTACTCTACCTCGAAGTACTAGCAGCACTTCTAGTTAAATCTATGTTCACTGTCTATACACTCGTGTGGAATCTGCAGTGGGAGCAAAGGAAGTCTATATAAATTTATTGGTAATAGTGTGTATATGTTGTGTCTCTCTCATTCTCTCTCTCTCTCTCTCTCTCTCTCTCTCTCTGCCTGTGTGTACATTGACGCAAAAGCTAAAGCTACATAACGGATGGAACTGCTAAAGTTCCCCGAGTCTTGTTCATGCTCACGATTTTGATATTATTACTTACAACGACTATTACTAGCTCATGTTATGAGATGTAATGTTCACTTCAGTTCAGCCTTATGTTTATGTGCATGGGCTATATTATGTTAAACGTACACAGTGTATCTCTCTCTCTCTCTCTCTGTAGTATTTATATTATGTATATGTTCTGCAGTAACTGTACTATGTATATTGTACAGGAGAGTTAAAGTCAAGTCGAATCGAATTGAGTTGGGGGGACAAGTGACAAATAGTACACACAGATATATTCTCATCTCGTGTTATCGTCCTAGGTGCCAACCAACATAAGCTCGTGCTCATTTCAAATGGGATGTGCTAACTTAAGCCAACAGTGTAATGTTAGTTCAAGTTCCTGACTGACTAAATTCATGCGTGTGTATCTTCCACACACAACACTTGACTTGCTATATGGAAAAAGAGATAGAAGAGAGGGTGACTTGTGTTGTAGTCTCTGTACATTACATACCTCGTGAAACTAGCCTGTCTGCAGATTTCTCTCAGTTTAGTTGAGATGAGACTGACAAAGTGTAGTCGTATACCAGATCTAACCACATACGACGATAGGGCAAAGGACATTGCAGTGGCAATCTGATGTAATGTAATGGCATGTCAATGGTCTCCGAATTCTGATTCTGAATGCAGACGAGCACATTACAATATCAGCTTCAAATCCAAAAGCCCATCATGGCAAGCCATATTATATATGCATGTACATATACGTACATAAAATATATACTGTACTAGAATTTGTATATGAATATTCCCGTACTGATGTGTAATGTATAGTGTGTACGTGTGCTGAAGCTGTGACCTGGTGTTATGTAATGTTTAGTTCCGGAATTAAGGGAAGGGTTATTTTGATATCGTCATCTAAGTAAATACAATACACTTCTCTACTTGATGTATATTTCAAGGCATTTAAGCTATTTTACGTTTCATTATTCGGAAGTTATGGTATTGTATGCATGCAGGCTGTTCAAATAAATTCGGTTTTGCTAACTGTTTTGGTTTTCTCTATTACAAACGTTAACAGTTCGTCGGTTTGTGTCTTCACATAATATGGAAGGTAAGGGTAGGTAGCTATTTGCTTTTGCTGAGGCTTTTTCAGGCTGAGACCTCGCAAATGCGGGTATCCGAGGTAGAACTTTGTAATTATATAAATCTACTGTATTTATCATGTTAGGTTAAATATAGGTGTAGAGTGTACTTTACTACACATAGAAAATATTCTGTTAAGTAAGTAGTACAAAATTGATATTTGTATTATAACTATAATATTTTATAACTGTTAGTACTGTAACTGGTTCACTTAACATTACCTACATTTAGAGTGTGTATGTTTGTTTTAGTTTAATGTACAACTATATAAACACACTTGAACTGCTAATTGCTAGTGTTATTTTGGTATCCCACTGAGTTGAAAGCTTGTACTACCCTGTGACCTGTGTTTAACTACTTCATTGTGTTCGTCATGTTATAAAGGGCTCATTAAAACTCGTTAAAATTGAAAGTGGAAGTTCTGTTGGTGTATTGTAATTAGTGGTGTATTACCAACATCCATTACTCACATATACATATATAGTAAAGGTGAAGCAAATCTGTGTAGATAAAAGTTAATGGAAAACAATATGGTGTATAATTAGCAGCAGTGAGAACGTCACATGTGTATACACACTTCAATGTAACCATTTACCACTTTGCAACTTTCCATTTGATTTATTTGCGAACAATATTTACACTTCGTTGGCTGTCTACTTGAATGAGGTTATACCTTTATTGGTTGGAAGTATCGACACCCGGTGTTCTTAACCGAAGTCTAACCCATATGTCTTTGCCATATATACTACTATAATTAACACGTGGAAAGCTTGCTCAGTTTTGATTCACGATACATAGGTGGTTTAAGGATTGTTAATATACTTATAGCTACTGCTGTGCGTGGGAGAACTATTTGATAAATATATTCTTCGATCATGCTTGGTATGGATTTGTCTTATAGTTTTTACTCTATATGCTAAATGTTAATGCCAATACAATACCAGTCAGCACTCATAAGGCAAACACAAGTCAGTAATGAATTTTTACTGTGTATGGAGGCTATTGGATGTTTTCGTAAGTATGTGGAAGGAAGAAATCCGAAAATTCGGTCTTTTGCAGGCTTTCGATTCATCTAAGATGAGAACTGAACAGATAACACGACTTGAGTTTGACTGGTATGCTGAAGTTGAGTTGTATGGATAAATGAAAATGAAGAAATGGAGATTCTTCTTGTTTTCGAGAAAACGTCGAACGAAGGAACGGACACGAAAGTAAAGGCAACGAAACGAAAGACAGACTTTTCATCTCATCTCTCTCTTTTCTCTCTCTCTCACTGTGCTCTTTCTCTTGTCTTGTTTTGCTTTCCTTTAAGTTCCCCGCTTCCATTCGGGCGTCTTTTCTTTTTCTTGACTTGACTTAGTAGTTTGACTGAGGTTGAAGTTGAAGATGAGAAGTTGAATGGACAAAATAGTACCAAATACAACTGAAAAGAACAGGGAAGAAAGCATTCGTTTCCTTACGACGAGTACAATCAGTTGAAAACAGGGAGAGTAAACCAGACATCAAACTGAAAGAAGAATCGAGAATAATAGAAAAGGAATTGAATGGAAAACTGAACTGCGGATCGAGGAGAATAGAGAGTACTTGGTTGCCTATAGTAGAATTGCTTGAATGCAAAAGAATGGAATTGAAAACTATGCACATATTCAGGGTGATGCAGTTCCTGTGTCCTGTCACTACAAAATTCAAACTTCTTATCAATACCATTTCCCATTCCCACAAACAACACAACCAAACTTGTCCTTTCGGGCTTCATACTATAGATAAATAGTTAGCGCAGTAAAATATACCATTCTATACCAAAGCTTCCTTTTTACACTTTCAAATGTTCTGTGCGAAATTTTATTCACATTGAACCACGAAACAACAATTCTGGATATTCAATATTTGCACTCCCAATTTTCTCCAAAATTAATATACCTATGTACAATTATAGGTATTTTATTTTATTTAAGAAATCATTAGACCATGCATGTGTATAAGTCAACATTTAGTAAATAGTTCTTTAATTTGTGGCATACCCTGTGTCTTTCTTGAGCACAGGACAATATAGTGTTTTGCTATCAAGCAAGCTATCAAACACTCTTGTGCAGTGTTCCTTTGTTTTCTTATTAGAAGAGTTGAGCAATGCAATGTATAGCTGCCTTAGCCATTCTTCACTTCATCCCACATCACATCAGCGCTTATCACTGTGGAACTATACACACATTCATTCATCCAAATCACATGAAATGTCTTAAGTGTGTGGAGTTGTCTACTTCCTTTCTGATTTAGGCATATCTCGCACCTTCCCATATCGTGTAACGGGTATAGAATACGCACACCCTAATTCATCTGCTCTCTCGTCGTACATATATATACAGATAGGTACGGTATGTTTTTTGTTTGTACTTGGTGAAAGTAAAGTGAGAGACAAAAGAACGCAAAAAGCAAAACTGCTAGAACTGACTACACAGATATATAAACAAGATAAGAAAACATGTCGTTCTACCAAGTGTATAAATATTATATGTATTATTAGTTGTACAGAAATATAGTAGAAAGCTGGTAAAGCAGAGGAAAAGTGTATGGGAGAGATAAAGCGGAATGAGCATACAGTGTCAAATTATGTGTGCGTTTGACACTTCAAAAGATGTCATAATGATGAAGTTGAGGTAAAGGAAGAAGGGCATCGCAAAATAAAGCGAACGAAACGGAAAGGTTTCATTCGTTTCTGTCCTTTCTTGTCGACTAGGAAAACAAATCAAAATCAAACTGAACTTATGTAGCGAAACGAGTCAATGCAAGGCAAAGCAAGTTGCAGCCGAGAGAGAGAGAGAGAGAAAGCGCAAAATGGCTTTTATTTATTATTATCTCGTTTCGTCGTCTCTATTGGCACTACCACTCGTTGTAGCCGTCGTACTTTATTTACAAGGTAGCATATACATACAAACAACTGACTTGGGGAAAGTTTGCACTTTGCAACATGACTATGGCAAAACACAATACCACACTAAACAAACAATAAATATATGTAACGACAAACTCAATACTCCGAATACAGCTACAAATATTACTTTACTTACCGACGAAGTACTTTGTTCGGGATTCGTGTGGTGTGGTGAAAGTTGAAAGAGTACTATAAGGCATGTGTATAATTCTACTATGAATTTGTTTCACATATACAATGCATTGCAGATTCCGGGTGGTAAACTAAACACTAAAATGTGGTGGGCGAAACAAAAGTGGTGAAAGTAGATAAAACTGATTAGGTACAAGAAATATAGTTGGATGTTTTATTATTTTAGTCGTTTGTAGTAGTTTGTATTTTGTATTATGACATAAAAGACACAAACGAATTATGTGCTATGTACATACGCTAGGTAAACTTTGATAAAATTATATGCATTGAAATGAGAGTGGGTAGTATAAAGAAAACCACAGTATAATACACTGAAATTGCAAAACATCTTTTGAGTTTTGAGCTGAAACTAGATACAATATTTTGTTGTGTGTAATTATAAGTAGGTAATGTATTGACTTTGTTAGTGTGTATATGCGGTTTGAATCTACACATAGCTATGCTATTTATGATTACAAGCTTTAGTACGTCAACATGCCAGAACAATAGACGGAAAACACAAAAGATGTAAATAATTCACTTTGAATGCCTCTGTTCATATTTTTATACTGAATGAATACGGGTATTATTATATGAATACGATTTCTGAGTAGTAATACTCTCATAAAGACATTATACCTAATACTCACATGGTATATTTTATGTAATCATAAAAATATTATTGCAGATCAGTTTTGATTGTAAACTTATGTATTAAAAATTATTCCGCATGAATGGAAAAGTTGTATGTAATTTAAAGCTTCCTTGTGCTACATTTCGTATAATATATGTAAGGAATTCATTTAATTTCGCCATTTAACAACGTTTTGATTAGTATCTAATCTACTAGGTATTTGTGTGGGCTGAATACTGTGAATACTGGTTGTGGAAGTTTGTACCAACAAAAATGTAATTATGGTAAAGTTAATTCCCATAATCGTAATTTATGGAATTCAATTGAATTCGTTTAGTTGAATTACAGTAGGTTGTACCGTATAAAAATACCTACATATTTACTGACAAAATATTTGGCATGAACTTTAGTATACGTTCACCATGTGGCTAATTGTGGCTATGGGTTGATTCTTGATTGGGTAAATGCTATTTGGCATACATTCACTTAAAAATTGATGTGAATAAAATGTGTACCTAATAAAGTTCTTATTGCTAATATTAACTGTGTTTGCAACAAATTGGAAACAAATTGGACATGTTTAAGATAGAAATCCCGATGTAGTAACCCTATAGGTCGGTCTAACTTCAATGACTTTGCGTGGCTATACAAGTATTTGATATAACAAGGTGAAAGCAACGCGGATTGAACAATACAACACAATGAAAACTGTCGTTCACATTTATTTGTTGAGCAGCAAGAAATACCTCGCCTCGAAAAGAAAAGACATATACTTTATGTGCGACAAGATCACAATACAACAATACTATTACGTGGTTACACACATTATATGTACCCCAATTCTCCGGCATTACATTACAATACAAATACCATACCACCTACTATTTTCATGCCTTTACCTTACTATTGGTCTTTCCTGGAAAAATCCCTGTTAGTGCGATATTTGTTCGTAGCATGTTACAGTTCTCCACATCCCTTACTGACATACCTTTACAACATACCTACCTTTACTTGCATTTCACTTGCAGAAAAGTTAAGGAAATCGAATAGTGATTACGTTACGTTACATTACACATTGAACCGAATTCGATTGAATCGAATTGCATTACTTTACTTGTGCATTACTAGTGTAGTAGTAGCAAATCGTATTGCGCTTTGCGTTAGACTTACCTATAATCTCAGAGGTCCTTTCCACTACGACTCCTGCTGTACTTTGTACTTCTACTACTAGTAGAATCGGAAGGAGAACTGCTTGGTTTTGGTTACCTAGTTCTTTTCAGCTCGGGCCAACCCTCGATAAATAAAGTAATGGTCTGAACTGATGTAATGTGATGGGTATCTTACATTACAGACTATTGAATTATAGGTGAGTTTATATACCATATACTAGTACTGTATATACAGATTTAGAATCTTATACTACCTATAGCATGCACATTTATACAACTAGTCGTATTTTATTCGATTCCACACACCTATCGCACTGGAATGTCCATACACGATGACTTGGTTACCCAGTAGTTGTAGTAGTTGTGAGTTTGAAGGAAAGTAAAAGACTTTTCTTTTCTGGTAGAGTGAACGTGTAGTAGTAGAAGAAGTACAGGGGAGTAGAAATGTAGGTATATGGTACTTTACATTAGAACATGGTTAGTTTGGTTAGAGCCAGTTTGCTTCATTGACTTTCTATTCTATCTCTCTATCAAGACGAAATTGTTGTTCATGTGGGTTTGAATGTACCGCAGTTCTGTATAATATATATATCTGTAGTGTATCTTGATTTGTAACTTTACCTTGCTTTGATTCTTGACTTGTTGTACTTGTACTCTTCCAGTTGTAGAAGTAGTATGTGTTCAGCACTAAACTTTGGCTTCCTTTCATGGTCTTTGACTACATTCACCGTTTTAATGCTTTGACTCACTAAAGGAATTGATGTTGTTTCGTGGAAGCCGACGTTCTTGTGCAATGCTATATAGTTTCTTGTAAATTTTACTCCTTTAACTTTAACCTACACTCTATGTGTGCATGCATTCGTGTATACATGTCTGATTATGTTTTGATTATTTAGAATTTCCATTGCAACATCCGAGACTACCTAAATGATATACATGAAGATATGTCAGTTATATTGAGAATAAAGTGAAATTGTGAAATTGAAATTTCTAAGTAAAATAACTTAGCAGTTATGGTTCCTATTCTTGTAAGTAAGAAACTGCCTTGCAGGAAATACAAATTCCCTTTCATTCGTCTTAGTTCGGTTAAGGTTGTCTCACAGTGCGGTTTACATCCTTCTACACGATAGTTTTATTTGGGTCGGTACTTTTAGAAAGGATTTTCCCATTTCTGGATGAGATTTAAGTCAAGTTTTGTTGTGTATCGGCATTTACTCGGGTTGCAGGAGTGAAACACAAAGATGTGGTTTTCTATGGGTTGATGTAAGTAATGTGGTTAGTAAAATAGTAGTAGTGAGGTATACTAAATATTAGTTACAGATATCAATGCTTGGATCAGTATCTCCTTGTAAGAAAAACATATATAGAGATTCAGGCGGAAAGAAGAAAGAATGGTTAGCATAAGTCAAGGCTAGTCATGCCGAGCAAACCACGGCTTACCATTTTGGGATGGAGCCATCGGACGGTAATAATAATTTATTTCTGGCTGCATCTATCTCTTCTTGTTGGCTCCTTCTGCCTGTATGTGTGCCGCTTTATTGTACGATACAATAGGAAATAGATCTATGACTATGTGTAAGCAGTTACATGTATACTACATGACTCTAATATATACAGTAATTTTCTACAGTACATGCCATGCAAAATTACATAACAAAAAGTAACGATTCCTAACTAAATACATGAATCTATAATGAGATAGAAATCCTAAACAATGCCGCTCACTCAGTACTTACTACAAAATGCAGATTACAGTGAATACAATGCAAGTACAAATTGTATTGTATGCTAAGTCAAGTCAGTGCCCTGGTGATATATATTCTCCAGTATAAATCTGTATGCATATTTATCGTGTTCAAAAGAAATGTATGAATACATTCATGAAGTGGTCTACTAAGTCTGAGAGCATGAGTCTTTCTTGTCTCCAAGTGTCCAAAACATAAAAGATAAAAGCAACTTTGCTTTGAAATAAATGTAGTAGATGTAATATTACTGCCTTTTCCTTCACCCATTTCCTACTTAAGAGAAAATGAATGTAAACTCTTCCTTGATGCTCTGATATTCGATATATATTCTAATGAAATTGTTATGATAAACTAGATTGCTACTTCTTCACTACACCAAAGTGTACTTCATTTTCCTTTCCTATAATATATAGTACATGAACCTCTATATATTGCAGCAGTCATTACACTACATAACGCAGTGAACGATGCTGCCCTATCTGATAAAGCGATGATTACTCAGATCAAAAGTGATATGATGGGATTAGCCAAGATAAAGTAGTCTCTGCTCTGTCATGTTTCTTTTGACAAATGCTGTGTACATACAAGTTGCATGTAGCAGAATAAAATGGATGTATTTTATAGTGGTCTTTTGCTATATGATACAAATACAGATAGCAAGCTAAATAGAATGAGAGTCTTCATTTGTACAGTAAAAGTAAAGTATACATTTACATAGTAGAACCTTACGTTTGATGTATCTGTAATACAACCTAATGTGTTGAATTCAGACATCTTATTGCTGCTATAAAAAGCACACACACACACAGTGTATCATAAATGACATTGTACATATATAAATATGAAACCATTTATAAATATATAGTAATACCTAATACTAGCATGTACATAGGATTGTATAGCTATTAGCAGCATAAATGAGTAGGAAGACGAAATGAAAAGGAATACTTATACAACAGATCAAAGCTGTGCTCTCTTTTACATGGAAGAATTTTAGCTGGAGTAATATTATCATCGCATTAACATGACTGTATGACTTCTATGGCCTGAGCTCTCCTCAACTTCTTACAACAGCAGATGGAAATGAGTCAAGATAAAATCTTTGGTAGCCTCAAGGTACTTCTGGAAGTATTATTATAATGACTTGTGCTTAAGTATATGTTAATAGTAGTCTTAACATTAAAGATGCTCTACTACTCATCTATACATACACTCTTCATGTATTAGTAACTATATACATTATACGCAGAAGTAAATCTAAATATTAATGCAAATGCTTGTACCATTAAAGAAACTCAATTTCTTCGTACATACGAGAAGCCTCGCGGAGTTGTGAAAAGAGTTTGTAAAGCTACACTTACTTACCAAGATAACATTTCACAAAGTGACGAGAAGAATCATAGCGTATAAAACAAAAGGGTGAGTTGAAAAGACACTGAGACAATCGCAAAGGACGGAATATCTGTAATGCTGACATAACACAAGAGAATTTATATATTGCAGTCCTCTTATTACAATTAGAACGGACAGTTAGCTTCATTTTACAACGTGCGTTTGTGTAGCGAGCATTAAATGATGAAGTGATAATGGAGAGTAACCTATGCTCGTACAAGTCCTGATGTGATGATATGATACACATAAGTTCACTTTAGTTGGAGTTAGAACTGTCTCTCTCTGTGTACTACTGCTCGTCTCTTTTCCACTAATATTGCCAATAGCACAAGGAGGATTCTGCTAGTGGTACATAGTTACGTACAGTATTTGAGAGAGAATGAACTGTAAGCTCAACTCATTTTGTCCCCCATGCCTTGCTTTTTACAAGCGTGATTAATCTACGTAATAAAAGTTACCATCAACTCTCCAGTTAGTTGGCAAACAAATTCTGAGCATATTTGTGGGTCATTTTTTACTATGACGGCCCATTTCTTTTTTCATTTCCATGTAACGTTCACCAGATAGGAGGTGCCTACACAACGTGCCGTTCTCTGTAGTAAGGCTTTCAATTCTCATGTTTTCAGCGGAGCCTTACATTGCATTGGCTTGACTTAACACAGTGCAGTGTGGAGTCTGAGTTCCGCTGGCTAACGTAATAGTAATACTTTGCTGTCTTTTCTGTGTTCTCTTATGCTACAAGCTTTCCTTTCCTCCTCTCTCTTTCTAATGATAAGTTATACTTTGCAAATACTTTATTACATTATATACTTCTAGTGTGGTAGAATCTGGAATAGTAGGTACTAGACAGACTTGCTGCATTCAGGAGAAACGGAGTGAGTGTAGTAGTAGTAGATACAAATACAACTATCAAAAGCAGTAGAATTGGCTATATGTTGTGTTATACTGTGGCAATATTTTATAAAGGAAAGGTTCGCGGAAATACAGTATAGGGTTACTGTGTAGACTATAATAAGTATGTGTATAGAAATTGTAGAATAGAAGTACCCCGAGACGTTATTCTAGAATCCGCATGTAGTACAGTACGACTATACATACATTCTCAAGTTTTCTGCAGTTGACAAATTGGTGGTAATTCTTTTTGAGTTGCAACAGGCCAGACCAGACCATCGTAGGCCATAACATATAGTGACGAATAAAAGAGCCAGGTCATGCCTCTATGATAACGTTACGTACATACAAAGAGATAGAAGAAATACGACTTGGAGTGAAATAGCAAAAGAAAACTTCTGACATGACTAAATGATTAATATTGAAGCATTCCACATTCAACTTACATTAGTAGTTTCAGCTTATTTGTAATATACAGTTTGTAATTTTCCACTTCTGGTTCTGGTTGTGCTCTTTGCCTTAATATATTTCTCTCTGTGTGTATTTTCCCGTCTTCTTTGTATTATTGCGAGAAGCTTGAGTCTCGGTTTTTACAGTGCACTTTTATAGTGCTCATTTCCTATAGCCATTTCTTAAATGTTTTTCGTTGTTGAATGCAAAGAATTATGAGTAAACGTAACGTGGCAGCTGTTGTATTGCACCAGCTTGTTTTTCTTTCCTTATACTATACTAGAATGTGTAGCAGTATTTGTAGAAAGCAAGAAAGAAGGCTTATATTTCTGTACATAATAATGGCACTGGGAGATACTTGTAGAGTATAATCAGAATGAATGGCACTATGTCAGTAGTTTTGTGTTAGTTTCATTAGAGAATGACTGAAAGAAATGATGCGCTCTTTAGTGTCTCACATGTATTAACTCATTTAATACAAGTCATCTAATCCACTAAAGTAAGCTGAAGCTAAGTATCAGCAAAGGCACAGTTGACTTTCACATTAGTCCTCCAAGTTAGTAAAAGTACACACATTCAATTGCAACATATGGTATAAAAATATACAGATGCAACTTACAGATGGACTTATTTTCTTTTTCTGTTCAAATGACACAAGTAAATAAATAATGTCTTTATTAGTACTTCTATATATACAAAAAGTGTATTCCTTATTGCTTTCATTAACTTCACTTGCATTTTTATACACAAAACCTGTACAAATCCATTCACTTATAATTTTTCTCCACGGACAACAGAAGTAAAAGCATGACTAAAGGAGGTTGTTCATCTTCATTCATCCCCGCAAGCTGTGGCTGTCGCACAGTCTGCGTTCATCCTCCTTTTCCTTCCTCCTGACATCCTTCCACGTATTTCTCTACCGTCGGTCTATACAAAAGTAAAAGCGTGTAGTGTACAGTCTCACGCAGACTTGTGGTATTCTGCGGATGTATTGAATTGAGTGTCTAACGAAATTTGACAAATATTGTCGTTGTGACAAATTGAATTTAGGAAACCAGCCGCGAAACGGCTTCTACAGCTCCTTAGCTCTAATTCAATTCTCGTGGAGATGTCTACAGATGTTTTTTCTCTTCAAGATAATCAGACTGTGGCATCGACTGTCAGTATGTTGTTTGATTTTGAAGTAAATAAATTGATGTAGTGCTAAACTTTTTTATACGTTGGTCGTAATTTAGTAATGTATATCCACGTCTCTATATAATCATTCCCACTCATCTGGGACTACAGTACCTCATTACGTTACACTATTAGGTGGGATTCAGCGATACAAGTCTTAATCTTACATTTCTTCCCCATTATTATTTTTTACAGGCTATTTCCTCATATTTTATACCATTATCTTTACTTGAAATGGGAAAGCTTTTCTTCTATTGGTAGATATACATTCTAGTAGTAGCGTTATATTTTTCCACTGCTGCAGGTGGTAATAAAATTAGACGATTAAGTATTAAATATCTCTCTCATTGATTCTGTTTGTAGTAAAATACTTCCAAAGTGTTATCAACGCTCTGAGCTTTTACTGCGCTTTCTCCAGGCGCTTTTTCTCTTTAATAACTTTTTTGTGTCATTCGAAGAATCGGAAGCGAAATAAAAAGGTTTCTCCTCGTTTAGAGTTTACGGCAGCTATAAATCAATATTTTCTGTATCTGTGTCTGTATAACCTACGTTATAATTGCTGCAATCTACTGCTTCCAATAAAAAGTAACAGTTAAGTGAGACGGTTTCGTGTAAGCTGTGTATCCTCAAATCGGATGAACCAGTCCCCGTCCTCTTTTAACTTTTAAGGACTTGAAGGCTTGCAAAGAGTTTTGTGCAGACTCTACTATATAAAGTGCTGGGAAAGTACTAGTTGAGGATAAGCAGTGCATTCTATACTGCCAATTGTATCCGGGAAGTATCCTGTCGCAAATTGACTTAACGCTCTTCACGTAGTACGTACAGTCTACGTACGTTACAGACTATCCCGGCAATGAAAAAAGGTTTTCTGGTAGAAAAACGGTTTTCGTAGAGAAAGATATGATCGTCGGATTGCTACATGATGCCTATAGGTACGACAGGGAACTAACCGAGTCAGTTTTACGGTTGACGGTACGTAAAAGACAAAGGATGTTGAATTGAATCCATTGAGACCCCACAATGTTTGTTTTATGCTCCTAGACTATTTAGTTGGAATGGCAGGGATGAACGAAATGAAACTCGGAATTGTATATTGCATAGAAGTAGTAGTCGCGGTGGTAGTGGTAGAACTAGTTGAGTCAAAGTCAAGTGAAGCATTTGACTTAGCGCTTGAATCGGTTTGCCATCCTGTGCTTTGCTTGCCAGCCATCGTTTCTAGCGGCACGAGATCTTCTTTAATGTATCCTTTAAATCAGGTTAGTATGGATTTCCGTCACGGTGGTCAAACCTATGGAGGCTCGTGTCAGCTTGTTTTATTCGAATCTTGAGGGAAGCCAGATGACGCATCGTAGTTTCAAACAGGCGTTATGGATGGGGACGGATGACTCTCTCTTTCTCTTCATCCACAATGCAATGTGTACCTACTTATCTACTTATATTATCCTCCTATGGTATAACCGATCATTCAAATACATATCAATATACCTATGTCGTTGTAATTTATATACCTATAACATTTTTATGTAACTATGTTACTTAAGTCTGATATGTAGTAGAAAGCAAGTAATAAGCTGAGCTGTTCCCGGTTCCCACACACACACACGACTCGACTGTAACAAAATGACATTACTATTACAGGGATAGTATGCATATTCAAGTCTGAAGTCTACTTAGTAAAGTATCGGTGTGTGCGTAATGTTGCGTTGAGTAAAGGACGATGAAGACAGAGTAACGTAAAAATAAGTTTCATCTTATACATTATCTATGTGTACGTGTGGAGGAAGTGTGTGGCTACAGTTTCATATTGCTAGAGAATGATATGTAGGCTGTGTGCTGGTATGAGATGTGATAGTTGGAGATAGTCTGGGAGAGTAGATGAATGGATGCCATGGGATATGGAAGTGAATTGCCTCAAGAATAACGTTCAGTACTACTGCCATTTGTATTTTCTGCTTGTGCAGCACTCTCATCCCGTATGCAACGGTGCTTAACAAGAAAGAACGGGAGAAAATAGTCGAGTCAAGTCAAACCATAGTTTAGTAGCTTCAGATCCAAATCGACAATGTTTTTTCCCATTGTGTACTATGTACCATACATATTTTAACATCGCAAAAAAGACACACAACAGGACAAAGATGTATTTATATAATTGTATTTGAAAGTATGTACAGAATGGTGTGGTTTTGTACAATACACTTACACAATGTACAAAGGAAGAGACAGCAAAATGGCAATGTGTTGTTTGGGTATATAGGTGGTGGTTGCCTTCGCTTTGCTCTGTGTGCTGTCAAGTTATAAAGTAAAAGTCTAAAAGAGTAACGAACATTGTGCAGATACCTATATAGGAAATACATTTCGTTTGCTTGTTAGTTGAATGAAAATGTGTGTGGGGAAAACTGAAAGGTGTGTTGTGTTGCACTGTGGCAGTTCGTGTACATAACACATAGAGTCGTATAAATAGACAGTTTGTGCATGTGGTTTTGTTATTCAGCATTCTGAATCAAATGTATATATTTTATACCCTGGTACATTGACTATAAATAATACAAGATACAAATGTTATACCTGGTATAAGTCATGTTTCCATATACTTGAAGCACGTACATGACTCTCCAAACACCTATAGCCTTGTGTAGCCCAGGCCAATAACTTCAGTTAAAATCCGAGTGTAAATGCTGTAGGACGGAAGAACATTTCAACTGCACTGCGAGTACGAGCGAATAAACTGTATTCGACATATGTACACTGCACACGTTGTGTTTACATATTGCATATACAATACTATGCTGTATATAAAACCGTATGATGTGGCTATACTTACATTGTACTAGGTATTCAATTGAATTCTGAAAGCTTTCTCCTTGAAGCCATGTTTTTCGTGTGTTCTGTATAATACAGTAGTATGTGTTGTGTATCTTTGAGTGTTATCTACATTTACACGTATCTACTCACCTTACATCTTTGTACATAGTGGCAGAGAGTGGCAAAGTATGGGCAAATAATATATCCTGCTCTGTACTACACTGCTATGGTCAGAAATAAATTATGTTTGGATTTCCTTCCAAGTCTCCGTTTATCATTTCCTGAGCCGCGAGTTGTTTTATATCTAAGTACGCAATATGTAACAGTACGAATGTTATTTATCTTTAGTTACATTCAACATTCAATATACACGTGTACTTTTACTTGCGAAAAGTAGTAATACTTTACACCTTTAGTAATGCTATGCATTTCTCCTACTCTCTACTTAAGTATGCAAATGCTGAATTGGTAGCTTACAAATAAAATATCGCTTATTGTGGCAATTTATAAGTAGATATATTATTCTGACATAATGGATTGAACTATCGTGGACATCATGTAACTACTACTACTATATAAACCTATGAATAATTACAGCAAGGATGTTCCTCTTTTTAATAGTACTTTGTAAACGTATGTTTGTAAATGTTAAGTGCTGTATGTTACAACTCTTCTTAAATACATGAGTAAAACCAACATTGCTGGTAAAGTTTATTATAGACGAAAATGTTTACTCTTTCTCTGTATCTCTCTGTTCATTTCGTACAGAATTTACATCAGGCTGTTTATACACAATTACCACACTATTTACATTTGCACACCAAATTTGGGTGGGATATAGTACATAATGCCTTGAGTTGAGTTTGCAAATATTTTCGTTATACCCTTAGTACGGCTAATAATGAAAAGTTTCTATACTACATGCACAATAATAGTAAGAACTACGTAGTTAGGATGTTTTATTACGTGTATAGAAAGAATATATTATGCATGTGTACTATTTAATGTAGTAATGGATTCAGTAAGTACTAAGTACAGCATAATACTTTACACTATACACACTCTGGTGGTGGAAAGGGCAAGAGTCCTTTAAAGTACGAGTAAGTAGAATGTATTTGTCAAATGTAACATTACGTAATAATGCTTAACACGGGTAATCTTTGTCCTCTCTCACTCAGCCCATGTGAATAATATTAAGATTAAGCATTCACGTTCTGTGCTAATCGCACAGTGTCTATTTCGGCGTTTAGATAGAAGGATTTACCATGTACAAAGTAGAATAACGAGACTGACTGAGTGGGTAAATGAGTGTCTCTTTCTCTCTCTGCTGTTTCTACTCTTTTCCCGGTATCAGCCGAACCTCAGCAAAGCAGGTAGTACATCCTATTATGCTGACAATGAGTGAGAGTGTGTTTTGGGATATGTAAAGTAAAATAAAGTACTAAATCGTAGAAGAGGAAAGGAGAGGTGGCAGTGGCATTTTCCTGTGTGTATATAGAATGTTCCAGGAGGAAACTGTGCAAGAGGATTGAATATCATGAGCCGACTTGCTTTCTCTTTCTAGGAAAAGTAGTGTAATACATGTGCTGTAAGTATTAACGTGGGTTTACGAACAGAGTGGAGGCAATTATGCTCTAGTTCTTTCCCATTGCCTAAGCTCCTCACTTTCCCTTACACTCTCCTCGTGTGTATACTTTGCAGGACTGTACTATGCCTACTTTTACCCAGAATGGAATTAAGTGAAGCAGAAAGTAAATTCCGTTTTTGTTTTAATTAATCCTAAGATAACATATGGAGTGTACTGTGTTCGGTGTACTTATTACAACGCTCTGCAGTTGCTTATGAACATAGAAAGTATACTTTATCAGTATTAACAGAGTTAAACTACCTATACAGTGCACAAATACAAACTCATACAACATGAGAATAAAGGAAGAGAAAGTTCATAATGCTCTTTACTAAAAGTGAAAGTAACATTAACTTTGATATACGCAAACATGTACAACGTGTACCTTAAGTATAGGTAGTAGGTAGGGACAGTTTAGGTAGTAACAGTATTTTTATGTATGGCAGGACATGGTATTAGTTGATATTAAAAAAAGAACTTAAGCATCAAGGATTTAGTAGCAGTAAAATTGCTAAGTTTTTTCTACTCTGAAGTAGTGTAATTTATACTATTAAACTCATTCTCTGGAAATGGTTTAAAAAGTAAATTACAGCACATGCTAAAGAGATTATTTTCATTGTAGATTAATTGTTATCGTAGAGTGTTAATGAGCTAAAAATCAATTCTTGTACATATTCATGCATGAAATAATTATTTCTCAGATGTTAAAATACGAATTTTTTGTGTGACTTTCTTTTTTTAATCCTTGCCACGCTATAAACCTACTTAATCATACACGTGCTAATTATCAGAGAAATTTCATGAATTTCATTTGAAAGATTCATGTTGTTGAACTATGTGGGTGTTTTCAAAGTTTACGGTTGATACTGGAAAAATTATTTGAAAGATCCATGTTGTTGAACTATCCGTATGTGGGTGTTTTCAGAGTTTCAGGTTGATACTTGAAAAATTATTTGAAAGAAACTAGTTATTGTTTTGCATTCAGTACAGTAAATGTAATTATTTATTATCTACTGTATTGTTTTAAACGACTGTTTAAAAAATTACGATCAAAAATATTAGAGATCGATCTAAGGTATCAAAATGTAGAAATGTACAATGAAATTAGTAAGGTATTGATTTTGTGGGAATGGGATTTAGCATTTCCGCCGAACAAAGTGAGGATGAGTTTTTTATGCTGTGAAAAAGTGTGTAGGAAATGACTTGATTGCAAACTATGAAAGAAGGGCAAATGGTAACAAGATAGAGTGGTTAGATAGAAATCACCATCCGTATTAGGTAGAGCCGCCGCCAGTACCTTTATTCAAATTGGATTAGATATATTGGCGGGCGGGAGGGATTAGATCATGATGATAGAAACGGGAGAGCTACTGGTAGTACCACAATAATTCGATTATAATTTTCAATAAAAGCTTTCCCTTTACTCTTACTCGTCGCTTTTCCCTTTTGCAAGAGAGAAACGTGCTAATGCGTCTCTCCTCTCACTGACTGACGGGCATCTACTCTGTACATTCACCCATGTATCTCATTCCAATCTTCTTTCCCGAACTAAAATTATGTATGGATACAGCATTGTGTAAAGCTTGAGATGACTTGCACTACCACGTGCAACCGATTAGTGGTTATCGATTTAACCACTTTTACTTTTTTATCAGCCATAATTTGATTCCGGGAATGAGCTACACAATACACTGGTAATAATATTGTGTAGTGTTGCATAGTGTGTAGCTAATTCCAATAGGGAGTTCATAATCTAAATTGTATCCCAACCCAACGTTATCCCAAATTATAGTATTTGTACGTAATTTCTTTTATTTACAGATAATAATTCATGTTATCGTGACTCTTTTCTCCTACCATGTTTCTTAAATTCGTATTTCCACTTTAGTTTTTTGTTTATTGCTGCAGAATTACCTGCGATGTATTTGAGTACTGTTATTGGAGTGTAAATATAGAGCAAAGAGATTTGCTGTATCATTATATCTGACTTTAAATGGTGTAGCTACATAAGATATCTCGTAAAAACAAATTTCTACAGATAACTAAAGCCTATTACAGTTTTTATTGTATTTTATGCAGGATATAGTATGTGCTTTCAGAAAAAAGAATAAGAAAGTGAAGCATTGTTGAATGAGACTGTGGGTATATAAATTTGCCTTATATTACTACATCTAGTACACACACACAAAGTAAAACTATAGCTACTGTGCTTGTAATTTGATGAACATTTCTTGTGCTCGTACTCGTATGCTAAGTAAACTTAATGTAAAGAATAAAAGATGCATTTAAAGTTTAACTACTATTTTGAATTTGCATAGGGAATAAAACCAATGAAGAGAGCGTTTGGCAAATAAAGGTAGAACGGTAGAAGAGAAGGAAGGTAGGGGATATTACTTTTATGTGCTAGAGATATATAGGTAAAGCTATGAGGCTTGGATATGAATAGCAGAAGATTGTTGAGAGAACGAAGCACTTTGGAGGATGAGAATTGCACCTCTTGAAAAACTGGAGAAGAGGATTTTAAATTAGACTCGTCCGACTCATCGTGTCAGCTTCGAAATTGAGTTTCATTTTGGCCTGTAGTCATAGTATAACTAGATTCACATAGAAGAACACATCACATTACAGTATTGCTTATACACTGCGAAAGATGCGACATGGCAATGCAATAGCAGACAAGATAGTCACGGACGGACGAACGACATGCCAAAATGAAACGAAGTATTCTGCGTTCCGTAAAATGAAATGAGATCAGTTATGTGTACACTGCTCCTACATATATCTCCCATAGCAAAGTCTATAGCCGTATTAGATTGTTGTTGGCCACTTTGTCTAGCTTCTATATAAGGTATATAGTTTTCCCCTTTCGTGTACTTCTAATGTGTTTTACTCAATATGTTTATATATCTGGAGTATTTTCTGTTGCCCGCTGTTGCGTTACATTACATTAGTAACTCACATCACAGCTCTTCAACATTTTCCTCCAAATATGTTAGCTGCATTTACATCTTGTCTACATTTTCCTTTGCATTACTCTGCGAAAGAAAGAGAAAGCAGACAAATAATGTCTAACATTGCATCAGAGTAGTAGACAAAATAGAATTCGCAGTTAAATGAAAGCCCACACAACACACGCCTACGTTGTTCATGTTCAGAATTGAATACATATAAAATAAAGTAGCATAGAACGACAAAAACATTTCAAAGCTCTCTCTTTCCTGTTTTGCATTACATTTCTACTTTGTACACACATTACTGACGTACTAGTGACAGTGTACTATTCTAATTTGCTCTGTTTTTACTTTTCTCATCCTCCAGTTACGTTGGTATAAATACTCGTATAACCATTCTACTGCTCTGACTGTTAATATGACATTACGTCACATTTACATCACAATTTAAATTACAAATATACCCACGACAAGTCAAAGCAACGGCATGCGAGGGAAATAAATGTAACATTTCACTAGTGAATCTTTCTGTCTAGTACACTCTAAAAATAATTTAGCCATCTGTCATCTGAATGTCTTGCAAGAAATACAGTTAGGACGGAAATTCTATTTTAGTATGACGTGGTGTCTCTATTTTAAATTATTTTATTTTGCCTAGCTGGTTTTTACACTATTGTTACATATAATTATTTTAAATATTGTATATTTGATTTGACAATTTTTTTAGTGAAGATAGTTAAGTATGAAGAAAAACCAACTTCTGATTGACCTGTTAATATTTTGTCGTAAATAAAATGTTTCCTTGATTATAAAACAATTAGCTGTCTGTCTGATCTATCACAAGCAGTAAAACAAATAAATGGCACTTGCGAAAATTAAACCTTCTGCTAAGTCTACGTGTAAATGAAGATGCCCTGCCCTCATTCTGCACAATATCCTCAACCTCATCTGCACAATATTTATTGAACGTATTCTACCGTGAGATTGCTTTTTAACATTTTCATTAGACGCAGTAAAGGTAAAATATTTGCTAAAGTCTGTGGACGCAAATGTAGAACTAAAAGTACCCTGCTGAAAAACATAACTCAACGAGACAATTCAAGTAGGTATATTTAGCAGCAAAAAACTGTATTGAGCAATTTGTGGGAAGAAAGTGGTGAGAGATTCAGAGCATGGTAGTTTCTGAGGACTAGTTAATCCCGGATAATATGCCGCAGTAGTAGAAACCCGCAAGAAAACGAATAACGACTAAAGTGTATAGTAGGTAGGTAGTAGTAGTAGAAGAAGAGAGTAAAAAGTTAAAGAAACTATGAGGAAGCGATAGCGTCGCACATTAGACTCCTTAGTTACTCCAGTCGTGTTACGAAGGATACTGGTGGTGGTGGTGGAGACGAACCTAAAGTAAAGTGAAGTGAGTTAAAGTAAAATAAACGAAAATCAAATACTGTACACAGTTTGTAGTAGAACAACAGACGAGAGGAGAGATAGAGAGAGTGAGAGTAAAATAAAGTAAATAAGGGGAAGGGAAGGTTGGAGAGTAGTACTTTCAGCTACTACTACTAATACTACAACCACCACTACTACATAGAAACTACAGATATACATAATTCTCCATGTAAGTAAGATACGTTGTTCGTTCGATGATGGGTTTCCTTGCTTCTTCTTTGCTCTGTGTGTAAAAAGTTCTCTCTCTCTCTCTCTGTGTACTACATACACGTTAGTTTAGTTTGTCCTTTAGTTCGTATATAGATTTATTCTTATGCACTATGCAGTGGTCGTGATGTGATGTGAGTGAGACTGTCGTGGCGTTTTGTCGTTGTTGAACCCACAGTATGTAATATTATCATGCATATATATTTTGTAAGTATTTTCATGTGTATACAATACATGCGTGTATATTTTATACTTTTTACGCTGCCAGTTAGTTACATTACATAACGTAACAACAGAAAGGTCTAAAATGTTCAGTATTGTCGTGGTAAAAGGGAGAGAACACGATGACATGCACGTAGCCATGTATCTTCTGACGAAACGAAACTGAATTTACCAAACTAGTAAGGAAATAAGGACTTGGCAAAAAGGGAGAAAAGCTCAACTCTTCTTCTTCTACTTCTTCTTCTTCTACTCGGTATCTTTTATACAGAAAGAAAGAATGGCAAGTGAACTCACTGGAGTTTACTCTCGTGAAAGTAGTGAATCAGTAGTCGTGTCATCGCCTCGCCTTGGTACTTTTGGTGTGCCGTGGTCTGGCCGGGTGTCGTGGTTTGGTTTAGGTTTATACTTTCCCTGCTTTTCCTCCTTAGTCATACAGAGTTGATACATAGTTCGCTTGGTTTGCACAGAAATAAAAGACAGCCACACTACCCAGCTCAGGGACGACATAAGAAGAATGTATGGTGTATTGTGCAGTAACTGTTTGGAGACTTTGCGACTTGCCTTGACTTTTCGAGACTTGACATAACACAATTTGTGTATTCACTTGAAGTACGGCTTTTAGTATATATTCCGCTATCATCACTATATAGCTATTCTGTCATATATGTACATAGCGTACGTACCTTCGTACACAATACTCATAAAATATTATTACAAGTATACATAAAAATAGAAATACCTACATATAAAGTAATATTAGAATTGTTCACTGTTCTAGTGCAGTCACCACACTACTACTATACACCAAGATCTAGTACGTTGCAGTAGTCGCGTGTGGTGACAATCGGAATTTCAGCTAAAGCTAGAGAGAATTATTTAGACACTATGAATTGTCTTAGAAAGGGTGACAACACAGGGATAAAACTACTTAGGGAAGTTGAACGACTATCTATGTATATATACTTGGATTACTTCACAGACTTCACACATGATCATGATGTAATGTAGGACATTCAATATAATATTATATGAGTGAAATTGCTCAGTAATATATATGATATCCCCAAGAAGTAGAGTAATATCTGTATACTTATATAGAACTGGTAAAATATCGATATATTGCAGATAAGCTGCTTATAATATAATATTATTATGATTCTTGCAAGTAACATCACATTTTCAACGATATGATCCGTATAATACCGTTGGTGTACAACATAGTTTAAAAAGAAATCTTTTAAAAGCGTGCTATTCATAGCTAATGTGATTTGATTTGACGGGAGACGTAAATCTATGAAATATACTCACAGACAGCTGAGTGGTTCGGGCGACATGACTTTTAGCAAGTATATAATATTACCTCTATACGTCTCATATTACCTCTATAGTAAAATTATACACTTGCTAAAAAATATGATATGATGTGCAAAGTACAGTGAAGTAAAGTAGAATCTACGCGTTTTATGTTATTACAGCAGTAGTACGACATTTCTTGCAAAAGTTCAGATAATAACGCAATAGAAAAGAACGAGGCAAGTCTTGCTAACTGTATACAAAGAAGAAAAAGTAAAAATATTATAGGTACCTGCCCTGCTCATGGTGATATTAGTATAAAATAATATCCGCATCCCTATATATATACATTGAGGCAATGAAAACATCCATGTATGAGGAAATGCCAGAGCAGTAGTGGAACTTGGAAGATCGAATAGTACACTACACGCCAATATTTATGTAGGACGAAAAGACAGGAGAGCATGGAGAGTGATATTTTACATAAAGGATGATAGTGTGTACGTACAAGGTATTCAAAGTCTTGTCAAACCTAGCCATAATACTTGGGCAGGGAGGGAAAAAGCAAAGCTGGAGGAGAGGAAAGGAATGAACGATAAGGAAAGAAGGATGGTTAGCAGTGATATCTTTACAGCAGTCTCTCTCTCTTTCTCTCTCTTTTGCTCTCTTTATATTTAAACTATATAAATGCTAGTTATGTTATGTATATAAATGTGTGTGTACTACTATTATGTGCTATGTGAAGCATAAAGCGTTGCATGATGTAGTATTAGCAGAATAGTTCAGTGTGGCTCTGGCTCACTGAATGCAGCAATAGTATTTGTAGTCAAGTCAGTTCAGTTATTGCATGTCTCCCTTCTTTACCCCATATGGAAGGGACTAACGGAAATACTAAGGTGAGTTAGGTAGCTTAGTGCATATAAGTACCTATATAAATATAACTTCACAAATGTGTACTACTACTACTACTACTTAAGTAAAATGCAGTATGTACTAGTTTGGTTTAACTACCTATATGATATAGGCGAGTACGACATATTAGTTTTTCCATTCTGAACAAGTTTTCTTATTTCACGTAAAATACTGAGAAGAGGGTGGAAATGGAATTGACGAAAATATCTGTAGTCTTGGTCTTGGTGTTGTGTGTACGTGTTTGTACGTTGATGAATACAATGGAACATGGCAATTGAGTAGTATAGTACTGAGAGAGAACCAGGCAGATCTACTTTGCTTTCACGTGACGTTGCTACATTCAGATGCATTAATATCTTTTGCTGTGTGCACTGTGTATAACTTTGTTTGGGTTGTGGTGTGAAAGATGTGAAGTGAACGACCAGCTAAGGTGGCAAGGGTGAGTTGTGTTCTGCTCATGGTGAAAGTACCAGTGTAGTGATAAATATATCAGGGAGAGTCAAGTATAAGCTATGTACTTGGAAAATGGGATGTGAAAGGTATTATCCTGTATTTCGAGTGTATATAAGTAAGTGTAGGAGTATGTATGCATTTAGGTGTAGTACTTCCAGCTTTAGATTTTGAGTGGGTATTTGTATATATTAGTATGTCTACGTTGGTAGTTTAGGTAGATGGGGATATTCTATACAAGACTATACTAGAGGAGATTTCGTAGCAGTTGAAGTTGTCCATTCCATTGTAGTATTTCATTCTATTTCATTTCATTTTATTTGAGCTACATCATAGTTTTACGTAGTAAATACAATAAACTGGTGACTTGGCTTGGTTGTGTTTAGCTTACAGATGGAAGTAGTAACTTTGTAGTAAATAGTAGAACTGAGTGAGGAAAGCTTGGTGGGACAAAATATATTCCCGAATCGGGACTTGTCTGCCTCCCGTCATTGATTAGTTTTGGCCTGCCGTCGTCCCGGGAAACGCCACTTTCGGGTTTTTGAACCCCTCCATTTCAATCCTGGCTGCTTTCGGCTATGCGTTGCTTTGGTTTGCCTCGCTTTCGTTACGGCCTTGCCTTGCTTTCCTTCTCTCTCTGTGTTTTTTGTAGTAAGAGTAAGGCTATGTGTATACGGACGCTCTAATATGGCCTTGCTTTCTTTCACTATAAACTTACTACATGAATTGTAGAGCTACATGGTCTTCCTTCTCTCTTCTCTGGCATTGTCTGTCCGTAGTCGTTATATATACAACGTGGAGTTCCGTGTGAAAAGGTAAAAGCTAAAGACGGTGGTGGTGAACGAAGAAAGACAAGAACGAAAGGACTACACACTCACAAGACCTTTTTGATATCCTGTCCTCTTCTCTCTGGTTATAAACTCTTGATTCTACTACTACTACTACTAGGACCATGAGTATGACTAGTATGTTTAGTGTATGCATTATACTATGCTTTGGAAACTTGAAGAGATACACCGTACATACTTATTTGCAGTTGTACGAGCCCTTTCTCACAAATAAATTCCACACATTTTCTACGGTTAAGGTTCGTTTGCGTTTTCTCCATTGTAACATGTTAGTACTATATGCAAAAGGGTTTTCTTGCTCTAACAAGAAATAGTGGGAAGACGAAAGCCGGGATTTAGGAAAATATTGTGGAGCAGCACGTAGTATAAGTGATGTTGGTTTGAATGACTCTATATTAGTATTATAGGCAGTAGTAAAAAGTAGTAAAATCGTGGTGAGATATATAAAGGGAAGAAAGTTGGATTACACTACTAAAGCAAATGCGGGAATGGAAACCGTACGATTCGCATACTAACAAAGAGAGTGTGGATACCTTTCCATACTGTACCTGTGTACACACGTAGAGCGCCAAAGAATGCAAAGAGACACGATACACACGTCTGGCATGGTACAGCTACTACAAACACCACCGTTGCAATAAGTGTTCCGTGACATTTCCGGAGACACGGGCAAATGCCTAAATGAAAGGATTTTAAATTGGCGAATCCAGTTTTATTGTCCTTTTAACATAGGTGTGAAAAGTTCCGGATGAAAAGGACAATTTGCACATTTTACTACGTGGAAAACTAAAAACTCTTGGAAAAGTAAGAAATGAGACCTTTAGTACTCGTTCGACGTGATAAGATATACCTGAACATTTTCTCTCTGTGTTTGGCTTCGTTTTTGTGTCCTTATCTTCACGTCCTACTTTGTTCAAGCGTGAAACATCGCTGTAGGTTTACTCATATAAGTTTATATATTGTATAGTGGGAACCGTTAAATTTTTCTGTATATACTTAGATGAGCATTCTGTGTATAGTTTCCATTGCCAAGACAGGTACTACTACACATTGAACGTCGTTGTCGTATATAAATAGTTTGTTCTGGCTATTTCGTGGCATTAGAATTTAAAGAGAGAAACTAGAGAGACTTTCTCATTCTTAGACCGTTAGACCTAACTTGTACTTGTTGAAATAGGATTAAGCTAGCTTACTCCTTGGCAGGCCGAGCTGTCTTCTCTTTTCACCAATTTTCATTCCAGTTTTGTCTTTACTTACGTGTAAGTACCTATGAAGCACACTAAGGCTTAAGTGAATAGGAAATACTAAAGCAGTATACTTATCGCAAGAAATTTCGTCGTTTGTAGCTTTTTGCTGCTAAATTAAAGAATGCAAATTACTTACATTTTCCAGGCAAAAAGCGAGACACCTTCTGCGTTTATTCTCATTTCCTCATTGAACAAATTGCTTAGAAAGTAAATGCTCCGCGGTTTCTCCAAGATTTTCATTATTGACTTTTAGTTGGCGTTTATTTTTATGTTTGCAAATTCTATATTATGTCTACATACACACAACCACGGTATTACCACCATACCATGCCAGGGACCAACCAAGCTAGTATTCTGTGTAGAACTATACATTAATATTATAACATAACATAACCAATGAAAGCCGGGAGGCATTACTACTACTGAACTTCCTTTTCGGTGTTGAAAATTCATTCAATGTTCCAACAAACAGCAAACCTATTATAAAAATATACATGCATACATAATTGAGCCGTTTATGCAGACGAACATTAAAAGTACGCTTGTTTGTAGTACTACTACACTTAGTGCTTACTGCTTACATTTTCTTTATTGGTATAAAGCTAAGCTTAATATTCACAAGTTACAAGCAAGATAATAATTATGTTGTTAAAAACAACAAACGAGGCGGCCTTTGAATAAATACAAAGATAAAATTTCAGTGTAACGAACAGATTGCGGCATCACCGACTTAAATTTCGATGTATACTTTATGTTCAGGGTAATTAAATAGGTAGTGGAGGCAATTATGCAAATTGGAGGGTAAACACTTCAAGTGACTTCTTTATTACGTGGCTACGTTTGTATTCACGCTATATGCTTGATTCGCCTTTGATGTAGTTTTCTAAACCGAACAGTTGCAACAAACTTGCTAGTTAGGAAATTGTTAGTCAAGTTTCATAAACATTAAGAATTACAGATGCTAAGTTTATTCCTTTGTAGCAATGCAATGTGTACGATGCGTATAAGCCCTAATAGTTGTACTACTACTTACTTGGTTCTCGAATTTCTCTTTTTAAGTTGCTTTGCAACTCCTTCCCTTTCTCTCTCTCTGCTCCATTTTTACTTCAATGAATTTTTAGCACGGAATAAAAGAGTTGGAATTTCTTCTAGCGCTTCTATAGTCAACTCAAGTCCCTTGTGCTGAAAAGTAGATATGTAGATAGCACTTTTTGATTTTTGAAACTGCCTATTACGTTCGCTAACCTACGGGGAGGCATCCAATCAAGAATAAATTGACCGTAAAACTTTCCTTCGCACAGTAATGTTTGTCATTCTCCGATGGTGTTCTATATAAAAATACAATGTGAGTGAAGCCCAACTTTTTTTTATTACAATCACCAACCTATTATTGTGATTTCAAAAAAACTCTACTTTTTTACTCATTACTTTTCTCAGTTACATAATAGGTACTACCAGAGAGAGGTGGCAACGAGCCGGATTATTCTGACTCGGATAGAACTCGGCTCGTTGCCACCTTTAGGTACTACATAATTTACTTAACAATAATATTACGCAAAAGCAACTAAAATCGACTATTACAAATACTAGCGCAGAAGTATAGGTAATACCTGAATGAAAGCTCTGTCGTTTTTTGTGAGCTAAATCTATAGAACAGTGAACAGCCAAATGAGTTTACTATATTTAGTTGTAGATATGGTTGCAGTTTCATTCTAGTTGAATATTCCATTCTGATTGTGGTTTCAAGTCGTAAGCAAATTAAATCGACTTCTATTTATTGATGTTTGACTATTTCTACAGATAATAGTTTGGGAGTCTCATGTCTCATCTCAGTTTTAGGGTTAGAAGAAAAAAATTAACCTACATATTTAATGCACCATTTATTGGATAAGCATTGACTGAATACTGATAACTCATGTTAACCATAAATGTGATGCTGAACTTTTGAATAATAAATCTTATTTTATTGTATCTTCTACTGTGTAGGTATTCTAGGTATACGCGCATTATTAAAGATACTGTAACAACCATTATAGTCATTTCACATTCATTTAGATATGTAAATCTTCTAGATTGATGTGAAAGTAAATAATATGCAATAATGTTTCTCGTCCACTTCGTTGCATGCTATGAACAGAACAAACATCATTATATTATGTATTGTCTTTCTGCGATTAATTTCATTTGGTTCCTTTGGATGATCTTGTGTATCAGGTCCTTTGTGCCATCATCATCGAGGAATGGGATTGCTATTAGAACGAGAAATTCTATGTAAACAAATCTGTAATGTATTGTACAGATTCTATAGCTGTATACTAGTCTCTAGTTGTTTTATACAATTGTATGCTTGAGCAGTACAGATGTAGAATATAATGTGCCGTCGTATGTACTGTCACCGCTGCAGAAGTTGTTAACTTTCTTCTTCGCTCGTTCTCCCATACACACACTCGACTCTCATCTGCAGTACAATAGTGGAATGCAGATATACCTCTATAACGGTATAAGATAAGTATACTAATATTTTTCACACGAGTAAAGCACTATAGTTTGTATTACTTGTACTTGTGTGAAATATATACGTTTGGTAACTTTCCCTTGTCTTGCCGTGGTGTTATTTGCTGACTGTTGTGTAGCTATATGACGAAAATACTAAGTAGCATATGCACTACAACTACTCGAAGTAGTAAGTATAATATTCTTTAGAGTAATGGTATTATATAGGGTGGTTATTGTTATATGTATTGTTTAGTTGTACATGTATCTTCACTTCGATTCTCTCCTGTTAAGCATTCAAGTACTATTTCGCTGCTCTTATCGTTTCATGAAATTCTGTCACAGTTTGCTTTGTTATACGTACACACGTAACACTTTAAGCGAAGACAAGTCAAAGCAGTGAGAGAATATACGGTTCGGTAGTTTTGACTTGACTTTACCATCATCGTCTCTGGTTGTCGTCGCCCATTTGTAAACGTTGAGCTGAGAGAGGGGAAAAGGCTAAGCTAAACTGAAACTGACTTGAATTTCCTTCGTCGTCCTGTTCCTTTTGACTTGGTGGCTTTAGCTTGCCTTGCTGTATACTTGAGCTGACTACGATGATAGTCATATAAGCCAAGTTAAGCTGACATGAATTTAGTAAAACTAAACTGAACAATAAGCATTGAAAAATATTCAAAAGTGATTCTGTACAGCTGCTGATGCTCTTTTGGATCTCATTCAAGTCAAACCAAGTATACTCTCATCTTCAGTTAGTTTTGTACCCAAGCCAAGCTACTTTGTATTGTTTGCGATATGCACACATTGTAATAATAAAATATTCGCTGAATAGATACATTGCATCACACAGCGATGCAGTTAGTGTATAGTATTTCTACAGTAGAATGGCATTTGTACTTGAATGCCTGTTCTCTCCAACCTTCTCCACATAAGACTTTCAGGGGGACACCACAGAGGAGAAAGAGAGAAAGCTCATGTGTAGACTTTCAAGTTACACACTCGACTCAACGTTTTGGTCACACATCCAAAGAACAGAGGAATTTTCTCACACAACTTGTGTCCCTACACTAAACAACACTCTTGTTGTTCAAAGAATACGACGACAAAGCCATAAATATAGTTATAGTAATGATACCAACGATCTACTACAACTATACTTCTATTTATTCCATCCTAGTAGTGCTACTATAAGGCTGTCGTACAGTATAGCACCCTAGGAAAGTGTATAGATGTATACAGTGTACATTGTACACGTATAGAAATATATACACAGTGCAGTATTTTAAGGCTTTCAAAGTTCAACAAAGTATTCTAGTTGGCCAGCATACAGAGTGGAGCCATGTTGTCGAATTAGTTAGTTTCTTTTGTGAAATAAAAGGTTTGTCGCAAAGCCGAATTCTGGTTTGTCGATGCTGCATGACTTGCTGATTAAGAGTTTACTTTTGGCTGACCAACTAAAGCAATACGACGAGACTGGCAATAAGTGCAACCCAAATGAGAACAGACTCCAAATGTTCTTTATCCCTCTCCCAATGTACTACGAAAATAACGAGCCAACTTGACTTTCACTTGAATGCAAACGATAGACACCACAAAGTAATCCCACATAGAAAACACACAGAGAAGACAAGTTAGACAAGACTAAGACGGTATCTCTCTCTCTCTCTCTCTCTGCACAAAACCAAATTGCCAAATGGGAAACAAACGGCCACAGTCGTAAGTAGTGGCTACACATAAACTAAAACTAACTAAAGCAAGCGAAAGGATCAACAATGAACATACAGAGATGCATACAGACTTTTATTTTATAGAAGTAGGAACTATACATGTACAAATAGTATTATTATATATATATAAGCGTATATATGGTAAGTATATTATAGACTTTCTTATATATAGGTACCACGTTGTTTTAGCATAAACATTGATAGTAGTAAGGATCTTTACAAATAGAATGGAGAGTTGACTAGATTGGAATGGAGTGTAGTTAGATGGTTGAAGTGAACCTGAAACACCAGGACAGACTTGGCTTGACTGGAGGATTAATCGAATGAATTTTTTACTCTTGCTCCACGCGGCAAAGGCTTTCTCCAAAGAGAGAGAGAGCATTCTTGAGAAGATATTCCGCGTATATTTACTAGTGCGTCTTAGTTTAGAAGTATTACTACACTTTTTCTGTGTGAGTATATATATGGCATATATGTAGTACCATGTAGTATGTAAAAAGTAATGCAGGATAACGAATGAGTCCGTTAGTGCAGAAAAAGATTCCCTTATGAGTATACTCCACTACGTAGAAGAAGTATTGTGGTGTATTTATTGAACTAATAGGAATGGGAAAGGAACAAAAAGAATGGAATGGAATGAAGCAGAAAAGTCAAGTTAAAGTAAAATGGAAAAGCTTCAGAAGAACAAGAAGAAGAAAAAGAGGGAGAGAAAAAGATAGAAGACATTTGACCCTCCCATCTTCATTCAGAACGATAGGAAAAACGAATTTTGGTTTTCGTAGATGAGTTCACTATCGCTGTGTGTATTATATTGCGAGTGTGAAGCTTTCCTTGTGTGTATTTCTACATGCTAAAGAGATGAGTACCCTCCACGCCTGGTTTATTACCAGGATTCGCTAAATTACAGCTCCTGCTACTACCCTGGTTAAATTGATGAAAAAAGTTTGCGGTTTGCTTGCCGATTTTTTGTCTTTTTGCTTTCATGCCTTTCTTCTTTAGCGTTGGGTTGAAAAACTAGTTGTGTGGCAAGGGGTGTCTTCCCTTGTCTCCTTATGTCTGTGTCTAATGTCTATAAAATTAAAGGCAATTGCCACGATTCGAGATATACCGCTTTTAGAATTGTAATAAATACATGGCCTATGGTGATATGAAGAAAACGCAAGTAATACCTACACTATTATAACTTCCACAAAAATACAACAGCCGAGAAGAGTTTGATATATCCTGTCTTGTTCTTTCTTATTGCTGATTCGTTTTCTTTTTTCTTTAAGTCAAGACAGTTCAGAGAAGTCTTGTGTAAAAAGCAATACCGAAATTGTGTGTGCCTCTTACTTACTTTAGTTTGGCTCTCGTGTCCTATTCAGACCGACTTGTACCTTAGTGTAGTGTATAATAGTACACTGTATATAGAATGATAGGTAGGAAGGCCTTTGTGTTTCATAAGTAAGTGAAAGTGAATCGAGTAAGGAAGTGGAGTAGAGCTACAGTATTATTATATTGGTGTAGAGAGAGTTGAATTTCCTTCAGTTTGAGGCTGAGCTCAGATTGGATTAAGTATGGGAATTTGGGATGTTGAATAGCGTAAAGTTAAGTTGGGCTCAGTCTTGAGTTTAGTTGATGTCAATGGGATGAGAGAAAGGAAAATAGATCGAGGCAATTCGTAAGATACGACATCCGATGTGAGTGATGTGATACAGTACTCTCGTTTTTGGCATGTGGACGAATGAAGGGGATCTGATACGTACTTACACAATGAGAGTTGGATAGGACAAACCCTTTACGTAATCTATTACTGTCACTCACGTTTCTTCAGTCAAGACAGACCAAGTCAAGTAGTTATGGCAATCGGGAGACGAGAGTTTACTTCTTCGCCGAAAAGTTCCCCTCTCTCTCTCAATATGTTCCAAAACTATAATATCAACCTACGTACCTAGTCTTACGTTAGTCGTGTGAGAGTGTGATGTGTCATGTATTGCTTACAAAATACGATATCCCCGTATAAAATACTATAATATGATTTGTATAGTATAAGGGGTACTTGGATATATATAGGGAAGAGTCTTATGCAATGGCGTAAGTGTAAATGGAAGGTATGTATGGTTTTGTTGTATTTTTGTATTGTAGGAAGAATAGGGTGACAGAAAATGGTCGCATGGCAAAGTCCAGCTTCTCGATCTCCTACAAATAGACTATGACACTGCCCTGGGAATTCCTTAACAGAACTGATCACATCTTTAATACCTCTCAACTCTGCTGCCCTGTCTGTCTGGGTTACATCGTCATATGATATTCTTCTGCACCACTGTTCTCTCTTTCTCTCTGTATCTGTAGCATATTATATTTTGTACTTGTTGTATACGTAGTTCTCGCAGAATGAAGTTTTGGCTTTCTTCAAGATGTAGTTGATACAACTTACATTACCTCTAGACGACTTACTTTTGACTGTATTGTGTGTTTCTTCAGATCCTATCAAGATTGAGATGGTGAAAGGCCTTTCTTTGCAAGGCAATTTCATATAAAGATATATACGTAGGTTGTACTAGTTGTACATATTATGTAGGTGAATATGAGTATAGCTACCTACATACAATTCTTATCTTGTATATTCTTCATTCTTTGCTATTATACAGTATGTATGTTGTAAATAGTGTAGTATGTGCGGTATATATACATAGAGTAAAATGGAATGAAGTGTGGTCGAAAAGTTTATACTGGAAATGAAATCTAGATTGCAGTTGAGAAATGTCTTTTCGTTGATTGTAGTTATAAAATGTGTGGTGGTTGGCTACGATTTGTACGTAGGAAGTAATAGTGGTGGGCAGAAACGCAGAGATGAAACTGGGTCTGTTGGGATTGGAATGTGTAGGAAGAATTTTATCTGCAAGTGAAAGCGTGTTATGAGACGCAATGAAAGTTCAACAGCTCAGCAATGGTTTTCCAGAGAAATAGAATAAAACACGTTTTTGATTGAACATTTTACGAGTAAGTGTTGCAAGAGAGCAAGTATGAGAAGAGAGTTTAGGCAAATAACTCTACTGTGTGATACGAAGCTCCCCTGTGGAATATTGATGTGTGCGAGGCAGAAAATTGTAAATTCCTTTCATAAATCCATTTTAAAAACTGCTTACTATATAATAGCTCTCCATTCATACTTGTACTTACACAAGCGTTTTATTTTACATTGATTCATGAATTTTGGTAAAAAGAATTCAAAACTTTTTTCTTATTTACTTATACCTATATAGACTTGTCTCCCAATGAAAATGTTTTATCTACTTATGTCATGCCAAATTGTATTTACAATTAAGATAATTTCGTAAATACAAACAATATATTATTACGATGAATATTATAGGTCGCTTTATTATTTGTACGGTTGTAGAAATAGTATGGGCATATATAATAGCCAGTTATATATCTATTTTTTAAGCACGTAAGTGTATGTGTGTTTGGTTCGGGTTTAATTTTTACATTTCACCCGGGTATTGCTTTAAAAATTTATAATGTATTACTAAGTTAGGAAGGGTTTAGATTAGATCGTCCGGGTGACTTAATTAAAAGAATATTATGACCATATCCTTAGTTTTCTATGCAGTTAGGTTCGTCTTGTCAGATGAAGGATGGCAACTCTTCTACTACTAGGATGAAAGTTTTTGTATGTATACACTTTGCTCAGGTTTGGAAGCTGAGGAAAGTGAGCTGGTGGATCTGTGAAGCGCAAAGAGTGAGTGCCTTCTTGCCTAAAGTAAAAAGAAACAAGGAGAGCGACTCACGCATGCAATATATTATAGTAAAACAAATAGTAAGTGCTGGTGGAGGAAGTTAGAAAGCAGTACAAGAAAGTAGTTAAACTTCTTTAGTAACCTGCAGTAATGGGGAAAGCAAGGCAAAGGCAGAGAGAGTAGTATTGCACAAAGCAGAGCAAAGCAAACGCACTGAAAGCAAGATATGACTTGAAAAGGCAAACCTTACGACAGTAAACGAGACTTTGTGTTAGATATGTATTATATAAGTATTGATACAAGCCATGGAGAGAGAGAGAGAGAGCTACGAGTGAGCTTTTTGGTTCAGATCCAAATTAAAGAGCGTAATAGTTTCTTCGCGTCTTGGTTTTCTGGCTCTCAATTTTGTCGTACTCTCTGTAGTATTCTCGCATATAATGTAATATACAAGCTACAGTTTTATATCGTCTTAATAGTATCCTACATTCGAGAAAAAGTATAGGAAAGTAATTAATGAAGGCAGGACATGACAAGTCTACTCCACTCCAAAGGCTAACTTTGATAGAAAAAATTAGTAAACTTTCCAGTCCTTATTCCTTCTCTCTCCACTCTCTCTCTCTCTTCTGTACCTCGTTGTCTTTTTAGAAACTTTGACGTTTTCATGCAATGCTCCTCTCTCTCAGCACGGCACTAATAAGTTATCATTACTTCACTTAAGTTTTTCCTTGTGTGTTTTGTACATTTTCTAAAAAGTCTTAATTTTCTTGTACCACATTGCAGACTACAGTCAGTTAAAGCTGCCATGCTGCTTTACTATACTGGCAAACACTGTGCATACAATTACTTTTAATTTCTGCAGAAGCAGTTCACATGCTTTCTATGTGTTTACTGTGCATACATATTATCACATAAAATTTAAATTCGCTTTAACAATTTATCATATACATTTAAATGAGTTTGTGTACCGTGTGCTAAACTGTATATTAATCTTTATGTGTTCATTTGTTAGTTAGTACAGTATAGTTGTAGTACATTACGAAACTTCCAAGGGTCATTCTAAACTGTTAGCTGTGTAATAAAGTTGAAAAACATTGTCTAGTAGGAATTTGTCATTTTCTAAGAATTTTTTTCAATGATTTAGTAAATTAATGCTTATAATGTTGTAAGTCAATTGTAAAATATTGTTTATATTGTAATTTACCTTCACTTAGATAAATTGCAGGTATTTGACTCATTTAGTCGTGAATGTTGAGTCGACTGTGGGTAAATCCAACGTTAATAATAATTTACGATACAGTAGTTATACAGGGCATAAGGTTATTATGAATGCAACAAAAACATTTTTAAGCGAAGCATTATTTTTCTGTAACTTCTCTATTTGCACAGTTAAAGCGAAACACACTCGACAAGTTTTTATTTCCGAGAAGTCAATTTTATTGCTTTTTCCGCATAGAACATGGATTCTTATCAGTACTTATAACTGTGTATTTATGTATTTACTGAACTAAACACACACATACTTCAACTATGGTTTGTATTAGTGAAGATAAATCCTCACCCTTTTCCAGGGCAGTTGTATAGAACAAAGACTTGATTTGATTTATATAAATACAAGCTTTGCTAGCATGTTCCTTTTGTAAACCTACCACGATTTAACTTAACTCTGCAAAGGATGTTGAATTTGTGTACTTTTCCCTAACTCAAATGTAGCTACACTTTAAAGAACATACATGCGAATGCTTGCAAATGTTATTATATTATTATGGCTTTTTGTGTTATTAGTTGACTCACCACAGGCTAAACAATAATCCTACATTTTCCCTTCTCTCTTCTTTTACCTTGTACACTATATAAACACTATATACTTCTTTTACCTATGTAGCACTTGATGCTTATAGATTCGTTTTGTTTATCTTCTCCGTATGATGATATGATGGTGGTAAGAGAGTAGAAGTTTGAGTGGGTCCTGGATTGTGTCAAGTATAAAACTAGTTGACTAGTCTAAACGAAAGCTTAAATCCAAGAAGGCAACTCTCAAGTTTATATAGTTACGAAGTCAAGTTTCCTTTCAAAACTTCCTTTCTCCTTCAGCCGACCTGCTTAGATGAATGAATGAGTGAGAGCCCTCAAGCTGTTTCCTTTGTATACTTTTCTAGGAGACGACTTTAATGATATTTCTCGACTTGAGGTGAGTTAAATTCAATGCTAACCAAAAGATAAGTACTTATCTTTCCTTTAACCTTATTCCTTTCAGTTTACTAATACACGGACAATGATTACGGTCCTCTAGTACTAAGACGAAGTTCACGCTCTCGTCAGTCCCCTATATATATTTCTCCTGGAAAAACTGGAAAAACATTAGCCCACGTAAACTTATTTACTGTAGACATTACGTGTATACCAGGGGAAACACAATGCAACGCTTGAAAACTTTCAAACATAATGGTACCTACCTAGGCGTGTATGGAATCATGCAAAAAGTAGTAAAAACAAGACATTCAGAGCAACAAAATTACTTACTAGTAAAGAAGAGTAGCACTATAATATTATATGGTATGTTGGCTCTTTTTCTTAACCCCTTATCGTTTTTCTATTTACTGTAATCGTGCAATACTGTACTGCATAATGCTATATTCCTATCTCTTATGTACAAAGCTTGAAAACAAAAAATACTTTGACATAATAAAATCATCATGTTGCCATTATTCTTCATTCTTCAGAGTAAGTAAAGGAGTAGTATGTTATCTCTTTCTGTTTATATAAGAAGAATAAAAGCATAACATCGTCAAATAAATAAAAGTGAAAAATTCGTTTATGTCTCTTGTAAGTGCAGGGTGTATCTTAGAAGCATTATTTCCCATGTAGGCGTTTTAATATCGTATACTAAAACATTATTGTTTATTACGCAACCTGCTTTTAAGAAAAAGCAATGAACGATATGAATTCGTGAATAGGGATAATAATTCCTTTCTTTAGTCAATTGGTGTATTATATAAACTCCTCTATGCTTTTATACGTTCCAAATATCCATCATCATCTTTCATACAAAACTTTTCATTATGAAACCTTTCCATTGTATACCAATATAATAGTTAGCGTTTATAAAGGTGCTAAATTCGCGTGGATATTGACAATGCAACTTATGTCTTGTCTTGTGTGTCTGTTGTATTGCAGAAAATAAAAATGCTTCGGTGTGTAAAGCTGTAGCTGGATGAAATTGCATTATGACTATTGTTCCACCCTGTGTGTTATTGTTTACAAGATAGAAATATTATTATTGTATCATGACAATTTCTTGACTTCTGTCTCTGGTCTTAAATGTGACGACTGTACTGGAAGACAAGACTTAATCCGCTGTTGTCAGCAGGGAACCAAGACACGATGAAAAAGCAGACTGCACATTTATATAGTAAAATATACATTTACTGTGTAATAATCTATATAAAATATTTGTATTTGTGTATTATGCATTCTAAAGACACTGTGAGCCAACACTCGACTTGAAAATTCAGCTTCATTCTATTGTGCTGTAACTGTATCATGTGGGGAGCATTAGAAATTCAGAAAAACATATAAAGTTTCGTGTGTGTGAAGTCATATGGTATCGTGTACTCACTCTCCTAGTAGTCTATATCTATCTACTCGGAATAATATATTTCAATTCTCGTTTTGAATCCCTAATCCGTTTTCCTTGTGTATTATCACTACTGCATCTAATGGTAGAGTGGGATTTTCCTCAAGTTATTGTTACTTGGTTCGGAGTTGAAATACAGCGAGAATATTTGGTTTACTGTGGCATGTTTGGAAATGGAAGCTGCTCGAAGAAACTAATGCGATGATACTATTGTGTATTATTAAAATACTACTACATCTCGTCTCAAGTCAAATACAAGCACTACTATAGTATATATAGACTACTAGTCAGTCTGTACGTGTGTCTATAATGTATGTGAGTATGTGTCTGGTTTTGTACATTATGTTTTTAGGTATAGTACATAGAATGTGAAATAAGATGATATCGTCTCTGTATTTCATGCCAGTAACATTCAGACTAAATAAGAAATATTATAGCATTACCTACTAGACTGGAAGTTTCCTTTCTTTCTAATACACTCCAGTGGAAATAAAATTAGTTCTGTTCTGTATATGTTTATCAGTTCGAGAAATTCACTATTTCCCTTTACTCTTTGGCTGTGTGGAGTGAGAGGAGCGTTGCTTTCATTTTTGTATACACACACTGATGCAAGTTAATGTAATAGAAAGCAGCTTAATGTTATTTTACTTGGAGAGAGAGAGAGAGAGAGAGAAGAAGTATTAGTATAGGTAAAAAAGAAGTAGAGGAATTGCATAGGATTCCATCCATGCTACTATTCTACTACTACATGTCACTCGTATTTGAATTCCCATACATAAATGTAGACAGCGTATTGTTAGAAAGAACGAACAAGATTTTCTGCCTTGACTTTTCTGACTCGAGAGTGAGTGAGGTTTAAAGAAATGTTGTAGCAGTAGGAGCAGTATCTTCTATGTACACAGTAACTTAGCATAACGATACATAGGTAAAGAAGTTTATGATTGCAAATAGTATACGTATCTGTATAAGTAGTAGTACTTATATATATGGTTTCCATGTGTAGGTTGCGTAACTGTAATAGTCTTTATATTGGAGAAGAAGAGCGCTATTATTATAATGCTCAATGTAGGATTGGAATTCAATCGGAGCTCACGAATCTATCTCTTTCCCTTCAATTTTCTCACAAACTTACTCAGTCTCTTCTCTTCCCTTCCATTTGCCAAAGGAAACCTTAGTTGATGCAGGCAAAGGATCCTTCTTTACTTTGTTCTGAATAAGTTACTTTTCAGTGCCTCAGCATGCTTTGCCGCTTCATTCTTTATTTTAGTTTAGCCTGAAAAGAAAGTAACGAGGAGAAGCTCGGGAACCTTGTAAGGAAATAGGTAAATTTGAAAAGCTCTGCAAAAGCAATCCAGGCCAAGTCTTTGCATAATACCATCCTACACTCTACCTACGCCAAAAGATACAGATGACATGAAAGAATAGACAAGAACAACCAGTCTAGTAAGAATGTCTATCCAAGTACTAATATATAATATATACATATATTTCTACATTATATAGGTATTATATCTAGTATGTAGCAATCGAAGTCTTTTGAAATTATCCAGTGATGCTCCTTTGCTCCTACCCTCTTCGTCTCCTACGATGTGATATATTATAATACGTACTAAGACCAGGCCAAGCCAAAGGAACCGACGGATTTCGAATGCATTGATATGCATTGGAGATGTAAAAGGCAAAGGTAGGAGAGGAGGTGGTAAAAAACAGGAAGACGAAATAGATAAGTCTTAGTTGAATTCAATTCAATTGAATCGAATGTAAAATCTTTATGAGGAGAGAAGTAGCACACAGGACAGAAAGAGAAGACACAGAAAAAGTGATGCGATTGTGAGTGCGTCTCATGTTACTTTAGATTGACTTAACTCTCGGCGGGAAAAATATACACGGAGAAGGAAATAGTACTTGAAACAGCAGTTCTTCACTTGACTTACGTTAGTGAATAAGTGAACGAGTAACTTTATTCTTTATGTATGATCTACCTGCCTATCCACCCATCCATCTAACCATGGCGCAGTATTTTTTCTCCCTCTTTCTCGGTTCTATTGAAATTTCATGTAATGTTGCATGTATGGAGTATAAGTTGCAGAATGTGTGTATTTGTATATGTGAGTGTATGTATACCCACTTACAGATAGGGTAATTGAATGTAGTGCTTTTTATCATGTCAAAAGTGTACTACATACTACTTCTAAACATAACCTTGTCAAATTACACAGTAGTTCCTACAAAACTACATGGACGTAATAAATATAAAAGTTCTCTATACGTATAATGTGCAAAGAGAAATAAACTTAACGTGAGTTACTAAAAGGTAAAGTAAAATACAAGCGTTTCAAGCAAATCTGAGTCTTTCTTGTACAAATATGTGTAGGCTGTCTATAAATTAGGTTAGTTATATTTATAGCAAGTTTGTACATGAAGGTATAGTATAGTCTTGTGTGTGTACACGAATAACTCTTAAACCTAGATTATATGAAGGCTGGCTTAGTATTTAGTGTATTTCCGCTTTTGTAAACATTTACCGTGTGATATTATAGTACCAGTAGTACACAACTTTTTCCTCTATGTAAATACACATAGGTAAGGTTGTTCTGTACACGGTAAATGTAAAATAGTCGGTTTTATACGACGTGGGTGGTAGTATATAGTGCGCATTTGTATACTGTGTGTAGGTATTTACAGTAGTGTGCGTGGGGATATAAATCCACCTCGTTTTCCTGGCTTGTGTGTTTTCCCTGTCACGAAAGGAAGAAAGTAGTTCCTCTGCCAGAAGAACAACCACCGCTCTCTACCACCGGAGAAAGAAACGAAAACAAAAGGAAAGTCATTGATCGCCAGAGAAAACTCGCACAGGGGAAAGATGGTGAAAGCGACGCTGAGAAAATACCTTGTTGCATTTACAGACGGTAGGGGACATGCATTTCCCGGTGTGAAAATTCGGTTTCCTTTGACTTGGGCGCTCTTTCATGTGTTTTGTCAGAGAAAGTTCAGATGGAGAAAGTTACCGAGTTTTAGACATCTAAATCGAAGCTTTGTGAAAACATAAAACTGGATCATATAACTTACTTGTATTTCAAAAGCGTGTTCAATGCATTTTTCATGCACTTACTTTTCATGCAAGCAATACATTGGAGTAATGATTAAAATAAAATAAAATAAATATATTTTTATTCATATTTGGAGCATTTATTTGTATATTTTTTTCATATTGGTATGTAATTGTTACTTTCGCAAACGTGTTGTACAGTTTGTACTTTTGAAAGCAGTGGTATTAAATAACGTGCGCATTAACATTACAGTAATTCATTTTGTTGCAGGTAAAATACATGAAATTGTTGCTATTTATAATATTATGTATGCTTTGACTCAATGTCTGAATTTTAACGAGGAAATTTTTGTCTTTTTGTTGCAAACAATTCTATTTCATACTGTATCTCCATAATCTCCTACTTCACTTTTTACCCTCTTAGCTTACAGACTGACTTAGATTTTTTGTCGAGGTTTGTCCCAAACAAGCTCTGCTTCTCGTCTCATTCTTGCCTTTCTGCCAATGTTCAGGGATTTAAGTCAATACTTGAAAAACATTTTAGATTTTGCATTACTTGAAATTGAATTGAAGTAGCGGTGTTAATGGTTCATTCATGTTGACTATTTACGTGGTAGTCAATCAGAATTCTGAGCGCAAAAACATTCATTTCCTGCTAAAACAAATGTACTGTGGATACATGAATTGCTGTTTCAAATTATTTTACCAACATCATGGAATAAATAACATGTATTTACTCGCATGTTTACACAATGTAATTTGTTTACATTTCTCATTGTTACTTTGTTGTAGCATGTGCACACAACTACAACATGGTTCACCAAATTTTCATTTAATCACAAAGGAATTTAATTGCATCCAATATTGCCTTACCACAAAAACCGTTTTTACTATTTATGACTCGTATATTAACTGGTTGAAGCGTCTTGGCTGACGTTAATAGGCAAATTTACTTGTGAGTCTTGTACAAATTGAAAGAAAACTTGCATAGTGGAATTATCCCACGTTTACAGTGTAATGGTTGTACGCGCTGAGTTGAATTTGTTGGAACTCTACCAAAATTCGCATCATTTTTCTCTCATTTACACGATCACGATGGTGTGAAACGTATTCTAAGGGTTAAAAATAGTAAAATAGGGAATGAGACAGGTTCAAGTGAGAAAACGTGCAGAAAGGCTGTTCATACTCGAATTTGTCAATTCAGTTAGGTTTAGATTAGTCCACTACAAAACTGTCTGACATAACACCAAATCTATAATACCAAACACGGAGAGAACAACGTGGAGCTTTCTTTAGCGTCGGAGCGTAGCGAAGTCAAAAATGAGGAAGTCATATAAACGGAAGAAAAACTCATAAAATTACCACGGGAAATAGTTACACCGAAGAGAGAAATGTATTCGAACCGTAACCCCTGAAATACTAAACCGGGTGTTTAGATTTATCCTCGCTCTTACACTTGTTTCATACCAGGGGACCATTTTTTGTGTATCAAACCATTAATGTAACGTTACGTTACGAACAATTTATTTTCAGCACTACACAACGCTGCTGTGTTGTACAGATACGGAATGAATGCTTTCCTTATGCTTAAGCATGAGAGTTTCAACCATTCACTTGACAAATCTCTTGCTTACTGTATTAAATACGTGCACACTTAAATTATAAAATAGAAATTTACTACCTAAATGGTTTTTCTTGTAAAATGCTCCCCACTATAAACGAAATTTCTCACTATTTTTCTTTAAATACAGTACAAACAAAACAAACGTGTTTTTCCTATTGGTATAACAAAGTAACAAATACTAAAGTAACAATAATATAAGTAGCCTTTTAGACACGTACAGCTTTTCGGCTTAACCTCATAAGAGGGATGTGTGAAGCAATGCATTTCATTAAACTGGTATAGCGGTAGTGTATGTTGTGGTATTGCCCTGTCAAATTAAAAGGGTATATCTAACTCATAGCCATGTTTTTCATATTTGGAACTGTGTGGTGGAATGCGGCAGAGTGTATATGGCAGTAAATATTATTTAGTAGTATAAAATAAGGCTGTATTAGGTATAGAAGTGGTGGGAAGGCGTTATAAAATGAGCTAAAGAATACCTAAACGGTAAACTGAAAATAAATTATATGAGGGAACAAGAACAAGTGAAGGAACACACCATGATTGCTCTTCTCTATGTGTTTACCAAGGAGATGAAAAATACCTTCAGAGTTGTAAGCGTCTGCTGCTGGTGTGACGCAAAGTTGCAGTAGCTTTTGTTGACTATTAGTAGCGCAGAGGAGGAAGGAACTGAAAATACAAGTAGTGAGTAGGCAAGTCGAGTTGTGAGAGAAAATCCTTGGGTCCGTGGGAATTAACTTTGTCAAAGGATTAAATCTGAATTTCTTCTTCGACAATCTGTCATTTGAGACATTCTCGTGGAACAGTAGTCAATTGAGGGTTCGCTCAGCTCTACACAAATGTAACGTCTTGTTCTTCTATATAGCTTCCACACATCCATGTTTCTAACAGACTTTTTCGGAATATGCCTACCCTTCTTCATCTGCTGCATTAAAACTGCTAACAATTACTGAGGACGCATGCCACGTTTTCCCTCTTCGATTGATAAAAATAGTTTCGAATAATTACAATGTTTTCTTGATGTTATGCTATAAAAAGTGTACTCCATGGTTTGAAATCGTATAATAATAACGCAATAGAATGAATATGAGAATAACTGTCATTTTACTATAAACACTAAAATGTAGATAGTATTTGAGAAAATTAAATTTCAGAATAATGATTATTGTGGTAATATTTTATTATCCCTTCAATACCTAACTGTCTGTACAATAGAATTGTGTAATTCAGTACTTTATATATTTATTAATTAATAAATTACTAGATTACCACTATAGTTGTTGCCTACTTAAATGTATCTTATTGCCAATATTCATTTACATACATTATAAATTAGTCGATTAAATAAACCCCTGGATCAGTGGATCTAATTTTTATTCTGTTGTGAAAAAAATAATTACAATGATAAAAGTAGGTGTATTATAATAACCATGTTCTATTTACATTCAACTGTGTTGTGTGTTTTACATCGACAGGAAGGAATCGTTATGTAAAAAATACTCACTTTTGCATAAACTTTTATATTAATTCATTTTAATCCGATGTGATGGTAAGGGAATAAAATAGTTGATTGAGTTGACCTTTCTGGTTCAACTCTGCATTAGATTCCTTGACGTTATCGCTACAAGGCTATTTAGTAAACAGTGATTCGTAATTACTGACATTTTGCTTGATAAAGCTCTAATAGTTATTAAAAAATATCTATGAACCTTGTTACTTACTTTTCCTACTATTTTATGCAATTACTAATAGAAAACCTTGTTAATTTGCCGATTTCCCGTCAAGGAAAGGCTAAATCTGTCACATTAATTACCTTGGGCCTCTTTACTGATTTATGGTTGTAAATCCTTTTGCTACGCAAGCTGTCTGACAACATTATATCTAGATTGATTGTAAACGTAAATCCGAAAAAATGCATTGGTCGGGTGTCGGGTACTTATGAAGGTTGGACAAAGACTATAATGCCACAGTAGAATTAGATGAATACAATTATTGTGTGAAGCGGGCGACTGACGACTGGACGATACAAAAAGGAATGGGACGTTTGGAAGTTTATGGCCTTTGCTTCCTTGTCGTTACAGCACCGCTCTCGTCTTGATGGATTGATAAATAAGCTTTTCTTTATGTTTCTCGGATACCTTTATACTTCGGTAGTAACAATAAATGCTTTATCTTTCTGTGTATGAATGTACTTATTTATTTATGTATTGAAATTCCGAACAAGAAAGGGTTCCTGTTGTCATCTCTCAGTGTAATGTACGTATCAGTATTGATACGTTTATTGAAAAAGAAGGATTTCTACTGGAAAGGATCTTTTCTTCGATAAAAATGATACATACACAAACCTATGCAGAGTATACTGTCATGCAATGTTAGTATAAACCCACACACACAGGATGTTAATAATATGTCGTGTGCTGTATATGAAACTGGTATGTGGATATTACAAATAAAATGGTGATGCACATAAAGATAAGCATAAGTGTGGAGAATATCTGCCGAAAGAGTGCGATCAAGGATATCTCTTTGTATGTTGTTCAGGATTTTCTTTCATAATGTACAATAATGTCGTCTTTACTTGTCAATGTATTGTAAATATAATATACACTTTGAAAATGATAGTGTTTGATTGCACATTTTTACTGTGGAATTTTGCCTGAGATAATAATGGTTCGGAGAAAGCAAGGGAGTAAGTTAAGGAAACAAAAGTAGATTCCATCACATCGTGTTCTCAGTCTCTTTTTATGCAATTTTGTTGCAATTGCACAAAGGTCTATTATTCATTCTTAGAAGCGATTGTGAAAAAATACTTCCAAAGTGTGTACTTGCATGGTACACCCTGCTACGAAAACTGTTTGTACTAGTAGAAGAAGAAAAGTAGAACGCTGGGCTCGGTTATTTTATTATACTGTGTAAATATTACACTGCTGATAATGTACATAGTAAAACGCTTTGAACCCTTGACGTTTTTATTAGAAAACATGTACACATGTCTATTGCATATGTATAATATGCAACAAAATTTCTTTGATGCAATATTGGCAGATGATTTACTCGCGGAGAAACTCCATGACCTCAGCTAATAATAGAAAGACGCACACAGTTCAGTTAAAACGAATTGCAGTAGTACTATAGTAGTGAACTGAAATGTTCATCTTCAAACAGGACTGTTCTTGTAAAGATCGATTTATATTGTAAGTACAAACAACTTTTTTCTAAATTGAAGATGCATGCATACATATAGACAGTGATTATTTTTCGTTCTCCACTCGACTGCAGTCTCGTCAATTTCCAATGTATTTATGTAAAAGCACAAAGCACCTCCGCAGAAAGAACAAAGTGGAGAATCATATATGCAGAAACCAATGCAATTTTCTCGACTTGCTCACGGACATTTTGAATAAGACATTTGTTTCACTTCTGCTAGTCTACATATAAATGTGCAAACAATCTGAAACGTGTGTCGAAAGTTTTGCACACAAACTTTTCGATTTTTGTTGGTCAGTCCGTGATCGTACTGCGTGTTGGTATGTTTATACCCGCACATCTGTATATAGATATATAGCAGTGTACTAGAATTCCAATTTAGGTACCAGTCTGTTTCTGTAAATTGTATATCCTTATATAGTATATATGTCTATATATCCTATCTACTTAAATTGCAAAGCTCTAGATTTCCATTGCCGGAACGCTTAAGGAAGTTTTGTTATGACAAAGTCTATCCCATAAGAACAAGAAAACGTATTAAAGAAATTTGGTTGAGTTGTGAGGAGATGTACAAGTCGTGATGCAATGTAACGTTGTGTTATGTGAGGTACTAGCTTTGGAAGACAATAATGCAAAGCGTTTTGTACTATACACTATGCAGTACGAAAATAATATGCTTTCGCAGACCTTATCCCACCCAGCAAAGCAACATAGAGAGAAAGTAACACCAATATATATAGTAATATAGTATTCTATTGTATATATTGTATTGTCTTGCAGTTATGTCCCCACGTAGTGGTAAATCGGTTTTTACTGCATCCCATCAACTTTTACGGTTTTTATCCATACAATACGCCTTTACTTCTACTTTGTGCTTTGTCTTGGTGCAGTTGTATTTACTAGGTGTGCATGCGGTATATATTTCTTTGTACGATTCTCTATGTTGCACTATATTTCTTAATATCGGGTTCACTGTACATTTGATAATACTGTACAGGTTGATGGTTTAAATTTTTTTCGTCTCTGACTATACAGTAAGAATGTGTGTGTCACATGCACCGTTTTCTTACACATACAGTAGAAGAAAGTGTAAGGGTAAAGAAAAAATCCAGAGGTATATACCTAGTAGAGGGAATTCTAGAAAGTCTTTATATATTTCCTCACCCTCGAAATCAATTTTTATGTTTTCACGAGAAACTTTTATGTGAATCCTCCAATGCACTAAGGATGCTGCTGGTGCGGTCTGATGTGGTTTGGTTTAGTTGTAGTGGGTATTAGCGTTGTAGCATCTTCTTTTCAGTCTTTCTTTAAACTCTATCTTCTTCTATTGCCTTATCCATTAGGATTTCTAGTGTAGCCCTTGTTGTGCCTTATTGTCTCCCTTTGCTCATCACCACCATGAGACAAGGCAAAGGGGGAGGAGAAGGAAAACTGTGTGATCAATTGTGAAAAGCTAAGGAAAGAAAATGTAACTTATTTCCGTAATGTCAAGTCTTTTCTGAAACTACTGAATGTATACTTTAGTTTACTTTCTCAATAATATTCTCCTTTGTGTTCTGCCATTATATCTTACTATTCCATGTAATGTATGCGTCCTTATGCATATACCCATACACACAGTTTTCTACTTTATATACACAAACAAATGTAAAATGCAATGAAATGAAATGCGGTGCATTACATTACATTGTAATAAGCGAAATGCAACTTGAAATATGTCTTTTTCTGGATTTGGTTGTTTTGATAGTGCATGGTATTGTACGTGTGGTTTTTCGTACATTACTTCTATTCCCTACTTGGTGTGTTGAGTAAACGATCTATTTTCCACCCAGACGCATCTTATTCTTATCCCATCAATTCTTCAAGATGCGAGGTCTTACGTACCACGATGCTCAACACTCTAAACTGTACCTACGCAAAGTATCTTTTCTTAAAGGGGTGGAATGGAATCTCTCAATACAATAAAGTTACTACGTAAAGTTAGAGTTACTAGGTAGAAGAAGAAGGGAAACACAAGATTTATTTTATGTTTGTGGAGTCGAGTGAAGACTGTGAAGAGTTATGTGCATTCCTAATGGATTTGTCGATGATGATGATGATTATCTTTGTACTGTCATTGTTGACTGTCTGCGGTTGAAATATAAACTCATGAACGAATATTCCATGTAGCCTTCCATTCTGGTGGTCTCAACACTCAACCTCAATTACATAGCACTGATATAGAACTAAACATAGCATTACTATATATTAATACGTATCCAACGCAAAACATTGCTTCAATTGTAAAATTTAAAAATATTTCAGAGAAAAAACGATTTTAATTTAATTTTTGCTGTGTTAACGACAATGTTCAGATAGGAAAAACATCGTGTACAACTACTGCAGTTACGTATCGTCTGTATAAAGGGAAAAGGAAGTCAAAATCAACTGTCACATCTCATAATCATTATGTGCACGTGGCAGTTTTAATTTCTCCACGGCTGTTCTCACTACCCACGACGCGACGGTAACTATTAGTTAGTAGGTATAATATCATCTGTGTAACTCTGCTTTAACTAACAAGTCTTGCTGTACAAAACATGCCGCATTGAAAGAATAAATGGACGAAATGAACATTGGACCCATTAAAACTTGCCTCGTTTTTTGAAATTACAATATTAGCATGATTTACTTTATTTCTAGTGTTATGGACAAAGTTACTCCATCCGTTCTGTTAATGTTGAAACGTTGTTTTAGCTAATATTGAGATGAATAGGTGTGGAGTGTCTCGTGTACTAGTAGTGTGTGTATTCCACGTAATATTCATCAACTCGAGTTTTCCTCCTACACGAGCACATTAGTTTTATCAATAAGGCATATAATAATAATAATATGGCGCGTATGAAATTTTATGCCATTACTTGAAAATCTGCAATTACATACATTATAACTGGAAGGAGACACGTGTGATTGCATATACCTTGCCTATACGCCTACGTTTGTTACTATTTACCTTCCCTTTTGTTCATATCACACTGGTTTTATAATCTTTATCACCAACAAAGACAATTCCACATCCGTAACGTACTCAAATACTACCCAGATGCTTAAAATATTCTGTACACAAAATTCTACCTACATACTAACATTACGTGTGAGGTTGTACTATAGTATGAGGATAATATCATATGTATATTACATGCACACACTCTCTATACGTAATCTAAAATGATAAAATGTATAAATACAGATACCCTGATGCTCAGACAGCTTTTCTGTATTTAGTATGCATGGATAAACGGGAGGACGAGCATGGTCTAGCATATGTGCAAACTTCCAGGCCTTTTACAGTTGTAAAATACGCTAAAGTAGGTAATAGATGATACAAGATGTGAGAAGAGGAAAGCAAAGTACTAAGAGGAGGAAATGGAAACCACAGAGTGGGATGTAAATACGATATAAATGCCAAAACATTACTTATAGGTGGTTGAGCGATGAACGTGAACTGAAAGAGCAGCTTTTTCGTTTTTCGGCAACATGAACATTTAGTATTACTACAGTGTAAAATATAGTAGTCATCTTTTCATCTGCTTTTACATAATCGCATGCTGGTCCTTCTCTGTAATTTCTCTGGGAAACTGAGAAATGCTTGTTAAAATGGCATGCGGATTTGATGTGTGGTTAGTTGTGTCTGTTCTTCTGTACTTGTTCCTTATACAAAACGCTATTATGAGCACAGCATGTTGTTTAGTACATTACGTAGTTGGAGGATCATATTGCTAAACATTTGCGATAACGATTTCAACAAACTGATGTAAATGGGTCGTTTATTGTCTGTACGGTAACGAATAGTATCCTTGCTTCACAGCTAAACTAGGTGCGTTATTATTACATTATGTCTCTAACTTCACTCAAACAAACAATCATCCTTTTTACAAACCCAATTTAAACTCAATTCACGAACACAATTTTTTACACAAGCTATATTACTGCTGGTTATTCTATTCATGCATGCTAAATTACTTGTTTGGGTATTTTGCAGTATTTACATGCAGTATATTACACCGAACAATTCTATCCGTATTTATTACTTCGTTCTTACAATGACACAATTCTAAAAACTGTTCATTAAAGCATGTTAAGGAAAAATATCTTACAATGACACAATTCTAAATCATGAAAAATTTTGCATAAGGAAAAATATCTCAATGGTGGATTTGGAAAATTGGCCGAATGAAAATATTTATGGATTATTTTCAGATGTTATACAATTATAAGTTACTATAATACTATAATCTATTAAATCTATTGATTAAAATGGATTTACATTATTTTAAATATACATTTAATTTTTTTAGGTGACTAACAAAAAGAGTAAAAAGAACATTTCAGTGAGAAATTCGTCACGGGTAGTATAGACATTGTAAGTATATTCAGTTCTGGCTGTTATTGCATAATCTACCTAGTGCGCAGCGTTGTTGATTTTATGACTTTAAAGCAAGCGTGCAGGAAAGTTTCATGAAAGGGAGAAAACGATGAAAGGTAAGCAGGTATATGCTTTTATCGGTATAAATTATCCTCATAAAATATAAAATATGTTTTACGACTTTCACAGTCAGTTTAGAGAGAATTCAAGTGTGAAACGCCAACGACCGTAGTGTGGTTGCATAGGTATCGTATGAATGCAGCCTATTCATGTCATTCCTCCAAGTCTTGCATTTCAAACTGTTTTCCTCTCCTACACTCGCAGAGCATAAACAGGTGAAACAAAGGACCACTGCTGTGTTACCCACACTAATACCCAGAACCAAAAAGCTCAAGCAAGTACATTCTACATTATTGCACAGACTGAGACGATTCCTTTGATATGTGATATAGTAGGTATTATAGGAATTCACTTCAGTTTCTCCTGGGTAGGCTTACAAAAGCTTTAATACTTTCATCACTTCAATCTTAGTAGCTTAATATACGAAATAAAACCGTTTCCTCAATGTTTGCAAGCTACAACGCAAATTAAAAGTTAAATAGAATTATAATCATCAGCTCATTTGCATACAATTTTTATTAACATTCAAACCGGAAATTAATACTTGGAGCTTTGCATTACTATCAAAGAAGGATCTGTGCATAGGTCATAGATCAAAGATGTGAACCTGATTATAAATTAATGTCATATTATTTTAAGTACCTACAACTTTGTGTTTAAAATTGCACACGTTTGCATTAGATAATAATATAACAGAACTGTATGTAGTTTCTGTTCACTTTAAGATGCAAGACTCGCTCAGGTCGCTCTTGACTTAATTTATTCGCTTAAGTTTTTATTTCAAAAGTTGGTAATTTAATTATTGTTTGAGGCATACAAGGAATCTTCCACGAAAGGATATTGACAATTGGTTTTAATTGAAACAAATGGATGTCTCCGAGTGATGGTGATATAATGTTTTTTACATTGAGTCTAATTAATTAGTCACCTGAACGTGGATTTCGCGAAGTGGTTTTATTTAACAGTATGTATGTTGCAATCATGTGCAGGCATAAAGGAACTTTTATATTACCGCATTAGTTGTTGCACACATTCACATGTGTCAGAGTCAGTACAAGAAAGGCAAGGTTCATTTCAGATCAGAGTGTTGGAATCCGCACCAAACCCATCAACTAAGGCGCGTGGACGTTTCAATGGAAAAGTGTTATTATTCTATAAACTTATATAAACGTGTTTGTAGTATGCATATAGACGGGCGGTGTGTCTCACAGTCTCACAGAGGGTGAAGAGTAAAAGAGCTCGGTTTGTTTAGATTTGGACGGATTCTGATTTGATGTGGCATCCTTTGCTGTGTTCTATGTCTGTACATGTGCTAACTCTAAAAACGTGGCTGTGATGGAAAGGGTGGAGTTGCGTTGATACTGTAGTAATATTGTAAGGTAGTTTTCTCTGTGTGATCTATGCATGGTGGTGTGGTGTTGTGTTCTCCTTAAGCGTTTCCGTAATGAGTCGGCGAATGGACTCAGACTGAGCCCAAAATGTTGTAAGTTGAAAATCACAAAGAGATAGTGTAGAGCTGGTTGCTATATACAACTCGTGGTCGATCCTTTTTAGGATATTCTAGATCACTCTCATCTTCTTGTACATTCCATACAGTTGATGCTTGTATAACTTGTACATACTCACGTTTGACATGTGACAACTGATAACTTTGAGTGGACCAGTCGTCTCTTCTCGCACTAAATGGGATACACGATACCATTCAAGTTTCCTCTACAGTTTTAAGGCATGCGGTTTGGTTTAGCTTTAGATTCGCTTACCAACTTGAATTTTTACCTTGCCTTGAGTCAAGTTAATTTAAAATTACTTTTTAAATGAATTCTACAAACCTACTTACATTATCAACATCCATATATACGTATATACACCATTACTGTAACATTACATATTTGAAAAGTCGCAAGATTACAGATTAGAGTTCAACATCTACAAACAGCGCGTAAAAAACGAATGGGCTTTGGTTTTAATGACTTTGCCAGCTTTTTTAGTTCAAGCATTACTGGTACTTACGTATACGGATTTCATAATAAATATAGCGAGAGTATTTAAATGGATATAATGTGCAATGTACTCATAAAATGGAGTTTTTCCTGCACACGTGTGTATCTGGTAGATTACTTGGTTGTGCGTTAGTCTTAGGACGTTGTGCAAGCCATTTAATGATGTTTTTAGGATTTAATGCAGATGTGCATGCAGATTGAAGAATAAATGGTGAGGCAGTATGCACACAGTAACTAAGCAAGTCTTGTTATTACCTAAAATGATTGAGCTTACCAAATGAAGGGTGAGTTGTGGTTTGTAGTGACAGGTTTCATTCACGAGGGGTGTTATGTTTCTTATTAAATGGCGAGGGTGGTGATTCCATATACATTTCTGGTGTTATTAGTGAAACAACAAGAGAAAGTTTTCCGAAATCCAGATTGAATTTATATATAAATGCTTTTTTACATTTTTTTTTCTATTTCGCCGTTTTTCTGTAGGTGGTCGTAATTTAGGGAATTACAGGGCAGCAGGGGTAGATAAACAAAAACAGACACATTTGGTGGTTACTTTGTATCGCAAATGAACTGTATGAAAAACAAAACTCTATATTTCAACACTTCTACTAGTATTAGTATGTGTAAAGTATATAGGTACATTCTATTGACGGAAGTACCTATAGGAAGTTTTTCCGGGAGCCTGGCTGGTTCTATTTTGTTTACTGGGGAAAGTATCTTTGAGGAATCAAAATTCTAAGTTTGAAAATGCTTTACGATGGAGAAAATGATGGCGGAGGTACGTAGGCGTACAATTATATGGAGGTTGACTGAAGCATTGCGCTACTACGTGAGACTTCTTGCTTTGGTCTACGGTTTTACGTTTTCCGTTTGATGGGTTGGTTTCACTTTTCAATTTCTGCACGACTACAGTTGAATTTAGTCACTGTGTGCAGGAAGCTATTTGTAAGTTTGATATTTGAAACCGTAGCTTACATTATTGTGTTTCAGCTGTGTATAACATTCAAAGTTGATTCTTATAGTTGTAGTATACAATGCTTTGGGGTTTCATTTAGTTTCTGTTTTCTGGTGATAAGTTTCGTAATGTGATGTTAACCGAAAGTTTTGCTTTCACCGCTATTCCAGGACACAGCATATGGCAATTTCCTTAAGGTTTCGCGTTTTAATTTCCAACCAGTCATCTTTAAAACTTCAAATCATGAGGGTGTATAGGGAAAGTGTTAGAGAAGAGGATTTACCTGTAAAACTAATTTTCAACTAAAAGTTCGTGTTAAGGCTTCCGCAAATTTTTACATCTTGTAATTTTACCGATTCATACAAAAGCATGCGTTTACATAATCGTGTATTTAATATCAGATTCCCTTTGACTATCGGGGAAAATATTTCTAGGAAAATGTTTATAAATGTCTGTATATTATAATTAAATGAAATCAATAACAGAATGACTGAAAAAAATGTGCTTGAATTGTAAAATTGTCGTTTGTACTACTTACTATAATACCAATGTAGTCTCTTGGTATAATACTACATACGACAATCAATACATATAGACAAATAATGATTTTAACATAATAATGATCCATATAGTAATAGAATATGTATAAGGAAAGTAATACAATAAGGAAGCATATTTCTATAGAAAAGGACTTGATTAAGAAAATAGGACTATAGAGAGTACAAGAGAACAAGTAAAGAAATTCTACTTAAGATCATTTTAAAAGAAAAGTGAAATGGTAGAAATATTTGACGTCATAATAATAATCCTTGCAGTTTCGGGTTTCCCTTCATCTTAGGCAAAGCAAAATGGCAAGTGCAGTACTTGATTTTCTCTTTAATCACAATCTTCTTTCTTGCTGCGTCTATCGTCTTTTTATTTCGTTTGTTCACTCAAAGCAACTTCAAAGTCAAAGAAGAGGTTTTGCTTTTTGCTTTCTCATCTTTCTTAAAGCCACAAGTACACAATAGGCTCACAATGAACAGGTTTAGTCTTTAAGTCTTTGCTCGTTCTGATGATGCCTTTATTATGACATTTACAAAATAAGAACAACTCAAAACAGAAAATAATTTTTCTTGCTCTAATTTTCCTTTCTGACTTGCAAGAATAAGGCAGAATTTTATCTTTTTGGTGTTTTTTAAGTTCTAGTGTTTCTTGTTTCTTAAATGTACCTAAGTAATTACTTCATTTTTGCTGCTCACTCATAATATAATTAACGAAGTAGCGAATATTTTGGTTTGCTTAACAAATTGTAATTGAATCCATGAAACAATTTTGTGCAACTTTTTTGCACATTTTGTACAATTTTCTGTATACAATGATTAACAAACCACATCGACAGCATTTTTACGTTAGTTACTGTAAAATTATTTAATAAATCATGATTTTGTGTCCCGAGTGGAAGCAGATGCAATTCATATTTATGTAGCAATGTTTGTGCTGACGGTGCTTACAGTTAAAGCGCTTCCCTCATTCATTCATCAACTGAAGTGGAGTGGGAATGTGAATGTTAAGGAAAGACGAGCTGCATGGGTGGATGTAGAAGTGGCAGGGATGTGGATGAGATTGGATGATCGATTCAATTAAATTCGAGTGTAGGACGATGCTCTGCTTGTTGTGACTCCTAATTTCTCCTATGGTAAGCTGTAGAGCAATGCCATTATAATACTAAAAATGTTCTATGTAGCAAAACAAGTTAAGTAGGAAATGAAAAAGAGAAACGAAATGAACAAAAGCTTATAATAAGGAAACGTGTAGACAAAAAAAATTAATCAGATTCTATCTTGCCTAATGTAAGTACTCTCTCAGTACAATTTTTTCTGACAGTAATTTGTTTCCTCCTTCACACTAATATTTTTTGTCCGCAACAATTTATAACATGTTTCGTAAGTCCGTGTATAGCAAATCAACTCAAAAACTAAATTCCTACACCTAAAGACTAAAAATTATAACTACAAATACACAACATAGACCTTTTTAAGCATATTATTGTCTTTCTAGTGTAGTTTAAAAAAAATGAAATGATGTACAAAATATTTGTATTATGAATATTAAAAAACTTCTGCGTGAAAATTTCATTTTTTATTAGCATACTACACATTACGTTGAAATCTATAGTGACTATAGTTCTGTTCTTCAGTTGGACCAGGTATGCAAAGGCAAATTGAATGTAGAATTTACAAAATAGACATGCAAAGAATAAAAACGTATCTTTGTGCCTACAGATATTTTTATAAAGAAAAAATGCGTGATTTTCTGCCATTTATTTGTTGTCTGCTCTGAAGCTGGAGCGTTTGTAATAACTTACTAGTTTACACAACTGTTTATCTTCATTTTATTTCTGTTTTTTATTCCTGAGTTGTACAATAACAAATATGAGTTTGTAAATGTAGCTGATAGCTCGTGGCTACAACGATAAATAAGATGCACTCGTCGTAGTGTAAACTAATACGTGCTATCACATATTACCGTTGCTGTAAGCATGTTGACGGGTTTTCATATCTTCTTTTATAGCATCTCTGTATTATAAATATTACACATACAATACCTACCATTGTATACAGATACCTATATGTATAGTCTTAAGCTTACAGACTTGCTTGTAAGTGTATTAAGTGTAAGAAGCAGACTATTTTTCACTCCTATACCATCCCTATCTTCTGGAAAGCATATCCTAACACGGATGTACACCTTAGTCGTGTAATTCCTATATATAAAGAAGAAATGAAGTTATTAATTTCGGCACAGTACGAGTGGGAACTCTATTCATTTTCATTTCTGAATTTGACACCGTTGTCTGGTGACCGTAAGCCAGGATTTGGGCTAATAAATGACAACGGCTCTACGCTCCCACTCTCGACTTGACTGTACTGAAATCGCACACGTATAAGTGATGTGTTGTAACAACGAAGAAAACCACAAGGTCTCTCATTCCTTCATCCTTCCTATTCTCCTAATACTAAAGAGAACTAAACGGAAAAACGTATAAACTGCTCTGCCACGTATGTAGTCTCTTCTGCCACGTCTTTTGTATAGGAAGTTGTGGGAGGAGGTGTGATGGCGTAGCATCGTTCATTTTGGTTTTAGCCTCAAAGCCGTAAGAATCCGTAGGACATAAATAAATACAAACTTGCAGCACCAGTACCATTCACTCTGTCTGCATTTACCGTGCGTCTATAGTCCAAAAGAAAAATATCTTTAGATACTATAGTTCTACCTTGACTACCTTCCCTTCTTTCAAGGCTTAGTTGCCGTTGTACAAGTGGATATATTTTTGTAAAAAATGAGAAAAAGTCTTTGTAATATTCGGAGATGGACCATTAGTAAAACTGGATGGATCCCTGCACCATGTATACATCCTATTTCTAGATTCTTCGTCTAAAAGAAAATAATTCACGTAAATCGCGTAGTAGCAAAAATGCAAGCAGGGATCTCCGATCTAAGGTGTGCTAAGTAACGTAACGCAGCTTTGTACGAGTAAAAGTATATCCTCTAAGTAGTAAGTAAATTTTAGGAAAGAATTCTAAGTTAAGTTGGCTGTCTTGAATCTTGAGCTATAATAGTCTTATTTTTACTAAAGTAAACCTAAGCCGCTCTTATACTTTACTTATCTCTTTTGTTTTACGATATAAGTGTTGATATGAAGTACACATATCAAAGGAGACTGAATTGGAAGGATAAAACAAGAATAATATTCTATAATGTTTTAATGCTATTTCATATTTACGTCTGTCTTTTGCACTCTCAACTGTGTAGGTATCTAGTTTATCTAGCATTGAACAAAAACATAACCATTTGAAATTCGACAATGAAAAAGCATTACAGAGTTCGCTGTAGAAAGTATTTATTGCTTTGCAAATGTTAATGAAATAATATTTTTATTGATTGTGAATCCAAGTGAAAGTTAAATACAATAAATAATTTTTTTATTCATATAATTCTAGTAGATAGCATCAATACGCATGCCGAAGCAATTTTCATGGAAGATTATAATTTTCAATGTGGAGAGTATGTAACTATATTGTGGCATACCACAAACGCGTGTGGTCGCAATCAGATGACCATTAAATGAAATAATAAGCGCAAGACATGCAGCAACAGGGCGGTAGCACATTGCACTTGCATATTTTTGGCTGTGTCCTTGCCCAAGACATTAAGTTTTCCTTAGCCAATAATCACGTGCATATAATATATTCATATGCATAATAAATGAGGAGAAAAAGCTGGTGTTGCGTATGCGGGTGAGTTTGTGTATGAGTTCAATCTTCTGTTGCACACACCACTTGCCGAACAAAGTTCCCGACTCTCTAATCTAACCAGACCATGAAAAAGAAGGCGGGCATGGTCGCGGGATTGAATTCCGATTAGGTGGCGGGATAAGTTCCGCTCCGTCGAGAGTAGAGAGAGAGAGACTATGTTGACTTAGCATTTGCATATGATGATTATACACGGAAGCAACTAAGCGAACCCAAAACTCCAGTGTGCAATTCTCTTTTAGTTTATAAAGAAAGCTTAACGATAACTTGCTATGCATTACATTACTGTAATGTGTTTGTGTAGTAGACTGTACACTTTAGCAAGTAGGCGAGACTCAAAGGCAAACCAAAACCAACTTAAAGTGTAGGTAGTACTCTCAGATACATAGTAAAGCAATCTTCAGTGGTATAGTTGTATTTCATAATATTACCTGTCAACATTTTCATGAACTGTTCGAGTAGTGTGTGTTTACATTGCATATACAGAACACACGGGTGTTCCTTAAAGCAGTTAGCGCCGAGGTAAAATGCATACTAAATGGAAGTTCCGAGCATGTAATCACATCTGTAATACATTTTATAATAGAGTGGAAATATATTTATTTATAATATGGATTATACACACGATTTTATATATGAAGATTTTCTACACGTGCATATAAGCATACACACACGCCAAGCAAGTTGAGTGATTTTGCTTTCCTGCCTTATACAAACCATTTTACTCTTGTGGTTAGTTTGGTTCCTTACTGTGAAGAGGATTACTAAACGCTTGATTTCCTTAGTGGAATGTCTCTTCGTGATTAGATGCCACGAAATACTCAGAGGAATTTCCACATTAAGAAATTAATATTGAGACTTCACTTTGCTTTGCCACACTACCGTAGTATACTGCGTTCATATTTTAATAGGATTGCGTTACATTTGCATTATCAAGAGAAAGTAGGGAGGTGGATAAAACATTTTTACAAAGAATCTATGTATTATTTAATCAACTACCACAGATAAGAACATGGTGTGTAATGTGTAAGTACATAGGTGCAGGAAAGCAGTACATAGTGTAAATTTTAAAAGTGGAGAGACGACATAGTAATTTAACAGAAAATTGAATAATCCTATGGGGAATTTTTAGTAAATGTATTTAAATAAACGTGACTGTACTACTTTCATTAGAATCGTTGATAGATTTTAAATTCAGTACACAGTTTGAGAATGAGGGAGCAATCTCCTTCATTTTACGTATGCATAAAATATGTATATGCCTATATAGTAATGACATTAATGTGAGTATAATGTACTTATTGTTAACCGAGCTCTTAGTATGAGTCAGTTAATAATGTCATGGTACAATGTACATACATGGAAATGTCACAAGGCATGTCGAGCATTATTAATTGAAACAATCATGAGGAAGTCGGAAACAGTATTACTACTGCCATAGAATATAAATATAATTGTGTAGCTATTACATGTACATATTATATGCGTTACTTATATAGAGGCACTTTATACGTCAAAATGCCAACACAAAAATGTATGTTGAAATATGAGGGAATAAAACACGCTGCAGCTTATACAATAGACACGAAATGTGACAGAGATGTTGTAATGAGTAATATATGGGATCGTAGTATTAAAATCCTAAATATAGAGCTACTACACGAAATTGGTCTGTCTTGACTAAAACATCAACCACAACACGAAATGCATGAACATTGATTTGAATGACGCGATGACGATGACTGGCATTACGTGAATTGAGATTGCATTCTTCCAAGTCGCTTTTACACACAGTTCAGTTGTTATAATTGGTCGTACATTATGAGAAAGTCCTTTAGGTCGAGCTACGTGTTGGCCTTTACTTTCTTTCACGGTTCACTTCATTCACTAAAATTTGCCAGAGTCTTTTCCTACTATCAACTATTTCTTTGAACTTGTGTATTCATGTAAGTAGTGCACAGTACATGCCTTTCAAAACACCGTGTGCTTTTATACCACTCACAGTGAAATAAGCCGAATCACGAACTTTAAGCTGATCGTGGTTTCTACTACAGTAGGTACTGTAGAAGGTTTGCCATGTCCGTAATTGAATAAAATGCCTACACGAATTTACCTACTTGAATTTAGTCAATCCAATTGTAGTAGTGTAAACGGAAAGCTGAAAGCAAAAAAGAAAGGTACTGTCAGATTTGCTCCAAACGTAAAGAGAGCATCATCATGTGAAGACAAATCGAATTAAAAGGGATCCTAAATCAAAACCATTGGGAAATATACAGTTGTTACTAAAGCGTACTTACTATACCTTTAGGGAAGTCTCTGTCAGACATGACAACCATTATAGTGTAGTAGGTTTTAGGTAAACCAGAAGATGCCCAACTGTGTGTTAGTATATCTGTAGAAAGTTAGGATGGACATTTTAAAAATTCAATGCATGACAGTCTGTAAGTAGCTTATTGAGTTTTCTCAAGGGTCATTCAAAAGTTAACAGTGAAACATACTTTAGCTTGGGATAGGATTAGAAAAAAGTCTTTAGGTTTACTGGAATCAAGAGGAGAATGCCCTCATGGCTTATTGTTAACTAATTTGTGCTTTCTGTTAACACAAATTATAATATCATCTACTAATCTGGGTATTTATTTTTTATTAGTTGGTTAAAAGTCAAGATTTCATTCTAAAAAGATTGAATATTTAAATATCAAATCATATGTAGGTATTATTTCATCTTCTCTGCCGCTGTTGGAAAGTGTGGTAAATATTAATACTTAACTAAAATTGATAGTATTAATATATTGAGATTATCGATGTATTACAGTAAGCAGTGCAATCCAAAAATACTTGTAGATTTTGTTCTGGACTTTGTTCACTCAATCTTGCACAGATAATAATTTACTTTTCATAATACAAGATAAAATTGTAATAGGATATAGCATACAAAAAACATGAACATAATCTACACAACTATATTTACTCCTTACAATATTTTTGCATGTGATGCTCATTAAACATTACACAATTATTATGTACGTTTGATTTTGCACCACATATTTAAACTTACATGAATAGGAGTTCCGATTACAAATTCATTTGTGTGAATCCCAGGAAGCGTTGTATGTATATCAGATCACGCATGAGAGACAAAGTCCCTATAAAATGGTTTATTGCTCTATTATTATATTTGTAAATATTGGATCAGGGAAATTAACTTTTTGTGTAAATATTTGATGGTACATTACTCATAGCTACATCAAAGTATCTGAAGTTATCTCTTTCTCTCTATGCACCATGTAGTATATGTAGTTTACGTGTATTACTCTTTATACAACCGTTGTGGTAATATCAGTGCAAATGTGCAGTAGCAGTGTGACTAGATGAAGGAAAAAGGAATGAAGGTATCAAATATTCTCTGTGTGTATTCTGATTCCCATTTCCCATGTGCTCACTCCTCACTGATGTTCTTGTACTTATCTTCATGTTGTGGCAAACAACACAACTTTTCCTTCTACCTTCTGCTTCACTTTACGATATATAATAAAGTAATTATTTCTGTCATAAAATAAAACATCGAGTAGCCAGGTCACTGACTACCGTACTAAACTTTAAATGTATTACGTTTACTTACGCCATTCTACACGGTTGTGTATGACACAACACAACTGCACACAAATAAAAAATTGCAATGGTGATCAATTTTCTTTTCATAAACTAAAAATATCAATTACAAAGTTTGTGTATGGTCTTATGTTTTCTTTAGCAGAGAATGCAATTATAGGTGAAATGTAGAAAGTTGCATACCTACTCAACACAACTTTACTTTTATATTAAATTAACATGTGTTTTTATCTGGCCAGTTTTTGATTACTGTACCATAGTTTTAAAGTATAGCAACTAAAACACATAGGTATCTATAGACCTACTATATGATGTAAGTATTCTATTATTTAGTAGCTAGTAAATAATTGTACTAGTTTCACATAGAGTGGTTAGTTTTTGGTAGCACACTCGTGTCGTAACAACTACTACATTAGAAATAACAATTTGAAACAATACTTTTATGATTTTCCATACTCACTGCGAGAAAGTTGGATCGATTTCGCTGTTTCTATATTGATTGTGATAAATTAGGGATTTCTTCTTTAGCTCCCTTTACTGCTCCACTACTAATAGCTTTGTTCTACTAGACAAAAAGAGAGATGAACAGCAAGGTTGCTTACACACTATGCTGTAGTACTGTATGATGTATTGCCTTATAATACCATAAAAGGAAAATTGTGTCAGTGGTAATTAGACTAAAGGCAAAGGTAAAATGTTGTCAGCCCATAGAACTAAAGTAAGGCAAAAAGCAAGTAGCTTTTCAACTTTCACTGGTAGTCCACTCAAGAACCATAATATACACAGTGCACACCAGAGATGGAAACATCCCATTAATTTGCCCAGCCGGCCACTTCCCATCCCATCAACATCCAGCATTTTGGATGGGATGGCCATAGTTTTTTGGATGGGGTGGATGGGGTGGGTGGGATGGCCTTGGGTTTTCGGATGTTGTGGATGGCCTGGATGGGATGGCTTTAGTTTTTTGGATGTTGTGGATGGGGCGCATGGGATGGCAGTAGTTTTTTGGATGGGCAAGCTTATGATTTTCTGATGTTGTGGCTGTGCTGGCTTTAGATTTTTTGAAGACAATGAAAAAATGCTGCTGCACCGTGAAAATCAAGAATGTCAATCGTATAAAAGTGATTAGCTACAAAATTTATACGTAATTTTTTCGGCTATACTTACAATTTTGTACATTTCGTTTTAATATTTGGTTTTCTATTTAGTTATGAATTGCATGTATGTATAATTTTATGATTGGCCTATTTCGTAATAGTATGAATATATTATTATTGTTTCTAATATATTTAATATTTCGCAATCCACACTTAACGATAATAAAGACCAACTTTGACTTTGGGATAATTTTTATGCAAACTTCCTGTTCATATAGTTATAATTCATCAATAATAAATTAATTGTAAGTTTTGGAGAGGCTTTAATGCAAAATTGTAGATTTTTGGATGTTGTGGATAGACTAGATGGTATATTTTTAGTTTTTTGGATGTTGTGGAGGGGATGGCTTTGGTATTTTGGATGTTGTGGATGGCTTGGATGGGATGGCGTGGATTTTTTGGATGGGCCGGATGGATGGGATGGCGCGGATTTTTTGGATGGCTCGGATGGGATGGATGGGATGGCTATGATTTCAACATCCTTTGGAGTGGATGGGCAGGGATGGGCAAGTGAAATTTCCATCTCTGGTGCACACAGGCAAAAAGCAAGTAATGAAAAGATGAGCTAAAAGAAATTCTCACTCTTTGTGGTTATTACTACTATTGCACTAATAGTACAAGGTTTCTACCTTGTGCTCATGGCAGTATGACTACAATGGGAAAAACATAGACTGCTGCTATTGCATGTAGTCTAACATAAACGGAGTTTTTGTAAAGTTACTTTTATTTCATCCTACTTCAGATGTGACACCACAGCGGGAACTGAATGCTTCTAGTATAGTAAAATATAAACCGTATATAAGAGGAAAGTCGTATTTTGAAAAAAGAAGAGTCTATTAGTGTATGTACATGTGCCAGTACATGTACTAACGCATGCAACTGCTACTAGTACCAGTAATAGTAATGTAGATTATTACCCATACCACTTATATCCTTTATAAAACTACAATACATGCTGTTGTGTATGTGTGTAGCTTTGGTATGGTTTATGAGGAAGGGAAAGCAATAGCAATAGAAATAGTAATATAATAACTATTACGATTACGTGTCTGTAGAAAAATGCCTGGCTACGAGCAGTTGAGGCGGTCGAGTCACGCAATTTTGTGTTTGCATTAGAGGCGGTTACAACTTATCATGTACTTTGGGGAAATTACCTCTTTGACTTGCTTTGCCTAGACCAAACTATAAGGCAGACCACACCAAACCAAACCCGAGAGTACATAGCCTTGGAGTACGTATACACAGCTAAATGTATACGCTACTCTCCAACTACTCTCTCAATTCTTTCACATCCCATTCTAACTTTCCTTCATGTTCTAATACTACTTCTCCTACTTACAACGATGGCAATAATATTAGTACTCCTCCTGATTCTCTCCTTCAGCTAAAAGGCACGATTTTTCTTCGACTCTTCTCTGCTTCTTCTTCTTCCGTGTCATGCTTCGCCTGGACATATGTAGGTGTATTACATTTTAAATACATTATGCTGACAGACCGAGTCGACTCTTTCCTCTCTCAGTCATCCTTGATAATGATAAATTCTCTCTCTCTCTCATAATAATATATGAAGATAATGCTATATTATATGCTAATATTTATACAAAAAGGAAAATAATAAACTTTCTGAATCAAATAAGCGCAGGGTTTGCTTTTCTCATCAGGAATGGTTTTTGATGAACATTTTGTAAACATCATACAATGTCGTAAGAGTATTATAATGTTTTGGTTCCAACTAACTCTAAATTACACTGATGTTAAATTTGTTCGCTTATATTTATAAAAACGTTTGCAATATTTGCGATTGTTGAAAACGTTTATTGTGTAAAAATCTTGTAGAAATGGATAAACGATTTTATGATGGAATTTACTTTTTTTAAATACGTAAATGAATTAATAATAAAGTTTCAATAAATATTCACCATTTGTAATTTTGAAATTAACTTCAGTGAAAATTCAATTGCTGAGCTGTAGGTTAAAAGTTTTTAGGCAATGCTGTTATTATTTCAAAGTCACAAATGTTTTCGTATATTTATTCGTGCAAATTGCGAAATCATCAACAACCACATATTCTACTTTTTGTATTGGATTAGAGAAGATTTTTCAGGTAGGGTTTTCAGATCATGTTAAAAATAAATGATGACAATTGGCAGACGGAATGGCCTACTTACCGGCAGTAGTACTTTAGAAAAGTGAAATCAACGAAGCAGAAGAATGTTTGAGTGTGCTCTCTCCATTCTTGTACAGTAGAAAGCGGAAGCCAATCACAGTTTCACATAGAGCGTAGCTACTGTTACACTATTTGCTTTATTTCCTAACGATACAACACAACATAGAACCATAAAAAGAGAACGGGTTATACAGCCTTGGATAAGAAGAAAGAGTATTTTTTCGTGTTAAGGGTAAGGAAAAAGGAAGGAAAAGAAAACTACAAAATCATTAACCTAACTTGTAGTAAGGGCTTACACTAGAAAACTGAGGGTTTGGTCCCAAACTTTCTCTTGTAGTGCCGTAGTCTTTTCATTTTCCATAGTCATTTACACTGTAACAATTTCTTGTTGTACTTGCTGAATCTATGGCCTACTGCCCCTTCATTTCTAATGGTGTCCTGTCCTGAACTGTCCAACGGCATTTGATTACGGATGCGGGTGTCATTGTCCTCAACTGTAGCACAGTTCTATAATATGTTGCTTTCATTTTACACACTGCTCCACTCTTATTCTCTTTCACTTTACTACTCAAAGCATTTTTCCAAACATATACACATGTGAAACACTCTCTGTGCATTCCCGTACCTTTAACCCAGCATAAAACCGAAGACAACGATACATAGTTTCTCATGGTCGTAAAAGCGCGAAATTATTTAGACCTTCGTCGCAGAATTTACAGACTGCCTGGTTTTCTGTGTTTTCTTCTGTTCGAAACAACACACTGTTCTCATTTCTTCGCAGGATTTAGGATGTACGGTGGTCAACCGTTTTAACCTGTTTGCACAGTACATCGCCATCAGCGCAAGAGCAATATATTGTTTATGTGAAATAAGAACGCGTAATTTAAAATTTCAAGCGCTCAATTATCAGTCATGTCTTTTATAGACGAAATTTTCAACGAGCCTTGCGATTGTCGATCCTTTATATTTGAGTTGTGCTTAAAAAAGAAATATTTACAACAAATGGATCTTGAAATGTCGTCCAATAATTCAACACACTTTGGGAATTCTCAATCGTCAACAATATTTTCTGAAGAGGACCTTAATGAAATCAACCGTGATGATTCCATCGACAGGGAGGTTCAGGTAAAAATTATTTTATACACTTTAAAAACATCAAAGCTTATTTTCCAAGTATATTCGGTGTTTTAATCTGTTAATTGAAAGTTCTTTGTCACCATTATTCATTTCATAAAATTGTAATGTTAAGGTTACAACTTTCGAAAAATGTTTATATTTTTCATTTTTATTAAGGATGCAGATATTAAATCTCTACTGGGCAAAATATGCGATAAAATTGATTCGTTTGACAAAAAACTGGAAGGATGCATTACACTGGTAAAAGAGCTGCATGATAATACAAACTTGAGTAAGAATAATCATATTTTTGTTATTGAAGTCATAATGGGTGCTGTGAGCAATGATAAACGTGCAATATATAGGAGCAATAATTTATATTTTATGCAATTTTTAAACAGCTAATGCCAGAATTGCTGATTTGGCTCCAACTGCTAACAGTCAACCATGTGACAATATTATCGAGGGAACAGATTTGAGTCAGTCATTATTGGTAATGCTCTAAAAATTAACCTATAAAAAATGTCAGACATTTGGTTATAAATATAAGCAATAATCTGGAATCGTTTTTAATTTTATTTTGAAATCTAGGCTGCCACAGAACAACCGTTCGTGAAAGTTACTATCGGTGGTAGTAAGCACGACATTTTTCTCCCAGTCAAAATTCAGCTAAAATTACGAGGAAGCACGAAACTAGCGACAATTGTCAGTTCGCTGTTACAACATTTTCACGAAGTCCTTTTCTTAAGAGCTTGCAGTTTAACGTAAATAACTAAAATTTAATTCAGCATAAAAAAGTTAGTTCTTTAATAATGTTTGAATATTATGAAACTTTTATATGTGTAGTGACCGAGGGATGGAAAAAGAGGTCTCCGGTTCAACACTGCCTGCCTTAACCGTAGAGACCATAATAGGTGATTTTTTAATTTAATACTGTATTTTTAAACCTTATTTCGTATTTCAAATTATTTTATTATTAGTTAATAATTTTTTGACATTCGCTACATTAGTCGCCCACTAATTTTTAGTTTGTAATTGTTAATTACAGCAGTGGCAATGATGCTTCTTCCCGTGGACTCGTCGTTTCCACCTGATACAGCGGGGCATAATTTGGCAGTTAAAAATTATATTGGGATTATTAGAAGACAAATATCCACTTCGCTTAATTACTTTAAGCAGGAATACAATGATGCTGGTGCATACATACCTCGGAAAAAGAAAAAGTCCAGCAGCAATCTCTCAA
>JABASD010000301.1:0-88389 GCA_019776165.1 Pogonognathellus flavescens | reverse complement strand
CATCGCCATAATTGTCTAAAGGGTGTGTGTAAAATAACACTTAATGTTCTTGAAAAGTGTTATTCATTGGTTGTATCCATTATCTGTCACATTATTGTGGAACACTTAATAATCCGCGATGTATATTTAATTTCATGCATCTCTGTATACGTTTATACGTTATGGAATCGCTGCTACTAACACTAAGTTGAAACACATTATTCCTTATTGTTAACTAGTGAGAATTATTTCATGCTAAGGCGACATAATTATTTAAGTAATTCTTTCATATTTTCACGAGAACAACGATCGTTTATTTCACTCAACAACATAATAATCAGTTACATGTAGAATACGACCTACTTGTACAGTTTAGTATTTATTAAAATTTTAGTATGTCCATATAATGTAAGTCGTCTGTACCTCTATATTTATTTTATTGATTAGATTATTTCATGGGGTGAAGACTACTTTACACAGTATTTACATTTATTAACTAATAAATACTTTAAGTGGTGAAACGATATTCTTAGCACATTTGAGATAAATTTAAACTCATGACATTTAAACGCGTTTAATAATGAAGCTCCACAACACTGACACATAATTTGTATATTTAATTACTATTCTACTATTTCATTTCACCAATTATTAATTACATCCATATCAATGGTTTATATTTTTCTCATTCGAGTTATCGTTTACTATAAAGAATTGACAAAAGACTTTAATTTACTTTCAAGAGTTTTTAACGAATTTCTTATAAATATATTCTTCTGCATTTATTTGCAATTATGATTTTGTAGAAACATAAATGTTTTTAGAATAATTTGACAAATACATATATTTAGAGCACACTGTTGACTCACGTGCATATTTTTAATTCTTGATTAGAAATTGTATACAAATAATCTAAAAGAGTAATAATTAATTACCATTACACTGCTCTAGCTTACTCTGGTAATTATTTCAAGAAATACATTATTCACAATATGTAGGTGTAAAACTATATACATATTAAACAGCTGCATCGATTTCCTGATTTTTGTAACTATTAAATTTTTAATGTTGTGGGACAGTACTAATTAGTTTTATACCCACCTAGAAAGGTAAGGTCATAATTACATGCAGTCAATAGGTTAAATTTTCAACTCAATCGTTCCTTTGCACAATTATTTTTGTGTGGATCCATAAATATGGCATGGCCATTTTCCATACTTGGAACCAGACAGCATTATTTTAGTATTTAACATATTTCATATAAGTTATAAGCTCTATGCGTAAATAATTTCTTCGTCTTATGTTTCTATATAAATAGTATTTTATACACTGTCATTTTTTAATTCGCATGTTAATTTTTTATAACGTAATTACAACAAATAATTTTACAATTCATTTTTACTTGAACATATTAATAAATTAATGCGAGTGCGATGAATAATAAAGCAATCCATTTTGTTAGCGACTAAAAGCTACATCTACAGTTGAATTAGAATAAAAAATTATAATTATCATAATATACATCCCACTCAAAATCGTTTTTATTTTTACAGTTTCACATGTGCTATTTTAAATGTAATAATAATAATATACTCTCGTACTTTGAAGTTAGCGATATTGGGCTTAATAAGTTCATTTTAATATAACATTCCTACATATAGTTAAGTTACTTATTATCTTATGTAGTTAATTGTTTTCTTATTCAAGTGACCGGTTTTTGAATAATTATATATGCATGCTCGTTTATCTGTACAAAATCTCTAAATGTCCGTACTGTACAAGAAATTCAATAGGTGATACGACAGGTATGAAGGTGCAAGCATTACCACTTTATCTTACTCATACAGTTACTATTTAATTTACAAGCTAATACTAATAAATCGTGGCTCGTAAACCTTATAGTCCATTTACATTACCTGCATTGCATCTTAAACAATGTTAAAATATTTTACAGGTGGGGAGTGGATAAATTGGTATGATAAAACACAGCTCACTCTAATTACTACTTATTATTATCATTACATTGGTAGTTCGTATATATTGCGTGAGTATAAACAGATAATGAACATGAGACTCGTTTTACAACATTAACACATTACCCTTAAATTTAAGTTTGCTGCGAGTAGATTTCTAACATTTAACTTTACAACTACCGTAAAAAATCTGAGGAGGAATGGAGTTGAAAATAAATAAAAAATGAAAAAGTTGTTTTACCGTACTTTGAAAAATGAAATTAATGAAACCATATTTGTTGAATCATGTTTCCTGAGAATTTTTACTATCAGCATCTAAAATGCTGAAAAGTCCCAATATTGTAGAAACTGCAGTGTGTGCTACCAAAAATCTATTTATTACATTAATACCCACAAATACGCTAGCATTTTTCAACTGAGTTTAATTTTTTTAAATATGAGAAGTTCAAAGCATGTTTATGGTTTCCTGCAAAATCATGAGATTCTAATAAAATGTAGTAACAAAATTTTTGTTCCCAATCATATCGCGGATTTTATAATTTGCAATACATAACTTTATTAAAAATAAATAAAAATTGTTGCTGCCAACATTTTCAAATCAATTATTGAACTGGGCAAAATTATATTAGCATTACAAAAATTCAAATACATTATTTCAAAATGTATTTTGCATTGAATGAAAAGTAATAAGAACCACGATTCAATCTTTGATGGCGCATAATTATAATAATTATATACCTAGATAATACAGTGTTTTACTTAGAAATAACAGATACTGGTTTTTGGGTATATCTGTAGTTATTAGTTGCACTTGCCACCATTGTTTAATTTTCGGGTTGGATATTAATTTCATACACATAATATAGGAACAGTTCACTAACTTAGAATTAGACAAAATATAATATAATACATCTAAGGCCCTAACTCTTCTGTGTTGTATTATTTTACTATTAGAATATCTTTGTGAATGTTTGTAAAAAGAGTTCACTGCACAATTTTAAATTTCTATCGAAATGTACACCTAACTTTTTTCATAAAAGATTACAAGTGTGTAGTGTACAGCTACCTGACGCTACTACAAAAGCCAACACTTATACGAGACTAACAACGACAGACGGATAGACACAAATGGCATTATAAAGAATTCTTAATTTGTATGGGCGGTGACAATTATAATAGCGAATTTAGTAGCAACGCACAAATATTATTGCCACACAGATTTCATTACTAATAGTTTTCCTATTTTGGACAGCGTATTTAAAAAGCGTGTGCTTGAATTTGAAATTCCAAAAATTTGGAAAATAGGAATGTGTGGTTTCAGAATTCCATCTGCTGGCTTTATTACTGTGGTCACTTCGCTTTAACTTTAGAATTGATTGGCTTTTACGCAACCATACACAGAAATTGTGATGGTAGAAACGTTTTAAATTAAATATAAAGATAATTCAATGTTATCTGAGCTTATAATTTTACATTTCAAATAAATTCCACATATTATGCATTTAAAACAACACCACATAATATGTTGAGTATGTAAGTCGCAATAATATGGAGTGCCATTCTGATGGACATTGTCATAATATGTTTTGAATTTATTAAATAGCCTACACAATAGCCTACCTACTACAGCCAAACCAATTATAAGAAAATGGAAATGGAAGAGACGACACAAGTTAAACTCTCGCAAGCAAGGCTAAGAACAGCCTGTTAGAATAATATGCTCTAGTCGAAAACATAAAACATACGTACGTAAAAGGATATAAATATTACTTAATATATTTACAATAAACGCTTACAATTATAATATATTATAATGTATAAAAACTTTAACAATAACTGACTCGTAAGAAGCACCTAAAAATTATAATTCAATAGTTATAGCTACATAGTTTACAATCGCCGTTGACACTGCAGTAGATACTTGTATTTTTTGTTAATCCTAATGTCCCACCTTAGTCGTCCTTTAGTTGGTAGCAATGTAATCCTTTGAATCAATACTCGTATGTGAATCTAGACTAGTTGTATCTGAATCATTACTCTGAGGACCAGAGTAATTCGCAGCTTCTTGAAGCCGCATTAACATGTTCATCTGTAATTTCCAACAACAAAATGCAATGTAAAACTTTGTTCATCAATAACTTATCGTACAAAAACCATACTTTCTATTTGCATAGAAGAAAACAATAGAAACACTTGCCAATGGATCTGGGTCATTTGCTTCGTTCGCCTTATTCCCCTTCCCCCCATTGTTGTTTGCTGACGACTTTAAATCGTAGCCAACATCTTCAGGTCTCAATCTAAATACATCAAATTAAACTCAGGTAATGATAATACGCACTAACAATAAAGAATCTTGTCTTAAACCGGGCATTGCTCTCCGACAAGAAATTTAATACTCTAAAGGTGTGTACCTCAACAAAGCAGATTTTCCAGTGGACAGAGAATGTGATTCTGTCCAAGGGTATGTTTGCAACAGAAACTGTGATGGGTCTTCCCAAGCTGCCTTCTTCCCATAAAGCTGCAATCCTTCTTTCATTGCCTCAATCAGATATGGCACAATGGAATAATGCCACAAATCTGTGAACCACACTTGTGAATTGGCCACATCCGCAGGGCACGACAAGAATAGACGAGGTCCAATGGTTACTTCAGAAGAATTGTGTGTTTCCAAAAACTTATTAACGTGTAGCCACACTTTTGGGATCCATTCCATCACACGAGCAAGTTCTACGTTTCTAATTCCTGATTGAATGTCCCCTTCAATCAGACGTCGCTGAAGGTAACGACTCAAAAGTCCTTTGACAGGTTCCATATGATTTCCAAATAGTACCCATCTAATGGGGAAAATACAGATATTTTAAACACGAAATAAGGCGTTTTGAATTTTTTTGAATAATTAAAGATTTAATATTACTTAATTAGAGTAATAAATGTAATAATTGTGCACGAAGCTAAAACATACCGGAAATTGTGATGTAGTTGTAGATTAGCTGTGCTTGCCGTAGATTGACTCATAGTTCCAATGATTACAGGACTTGTAGAAGCTTGTCTGGAATGAAGAAATCCATTGAATACTTCTCCGAATGAAGTTACTTGATGAAGATTATCCAGAATTATCACAGATGGCAAATCAACGCTAGAACTTTCACACTGCTCAGCCAAATTGGTTAGATATTGTTTCAACTCTTTATTGTTTTTATGGTCTGCACTGAATGTGGCGATAGCTTCTGGACACGGATCTTTCCCGGAACGTGCCACAATAAATTCCCCAAGTTTTCTTGCCAAGTAGGATTTTCCAGTTCCACTTGGGCCACATAAAATTATGCGCCCATGATCCGACAGCAGAGTTAAATACCTATTTATTTAATTCAAAATTTACATACAACAAGCAAAAAGAATTGGAGAAGCTCCAAGTAGTTTATTATAATAACTTACCTCTGCAGAATGGATTTTGGTATTAGAGTCTCAAAGGTCAAAGCATCCACAGAGTTATTATGTGATCCTCCTTTAAGACAAATTCTTATCTTATTCACATCTCCAACTAAATATCCGCAAGGGAGAAGTTCTGGAACAGCTTCGTCTTTCGTTCGAATTATTTCTCCAACGTTGTAGCACAAAATTGAGTCAGCACTCAAGCCCAAATTTGTCACTGGGTCCACCCGCATAACATAGTCCTAAAGATTTATACAAAGAAAACGTTGCATTTTATTTGTGTTGGTATTTCCAACAATAAAATAACTTAAATATGTCACTTTATTTATACTATACCTTAAATACTCTTTTCACATGAGCATCAAGAACGTCCCATTTCGTTTTACTACTGACATGTACAGTTCCAACAGAACATTCTTGGGCTGGAAATCCTTCATGAGAATTGACATATCTCTCATATGAACCATGGCAGCCCAGAAATACTGTCACAGTAATTCGTTTCCCTTCTTTGTCCATTGGTTCCGTCAAGAGCAAGTCTAACACATTAAAAGTAACTCCAATTAATTTTGACTACTAAATGAGTTAATACTTATTTAACAATTTAGTGTGCAATTCCAACTTTGCTGATGAAATAAGATTTTAACCTTATTTAATTTCTCATTGTATATAATACAAATTGATAAGAAAAAGTTTATAAAAAAGGAAGCGTTATTTTTTGGACAAAGTTCACAAGGACAAAAAATCCGTGTAATTATTATCTGGTTATTCTACAATGCAACGTTAGAATATTTCCCGAAAGATAAATTGAAGGTACTACTATTACTACTACAATTTAGAAAAGTTGAATACTGAGGAAACTTGAGATAGAAATGAAAACTGAGTGAAATAAGAGAAGAAACTTACCAAGGCTGCTGGAAGGCTGGATATCTGCGCCACTCAATCTCCTGTCCAATGCCTCCAAAGCATTCATTTGTAAAGATGATTGAGAGGATGTTAGAGATTTACAGGTGACCATCATCTGAAGTCGTTCATTGTCCTGCTTCAGGCTTACCATCTCATTCTGAAATACCAAGTCACGGAACTAGTAATTATCCTTTGTATGATAAATGACCAGATAAAAGTAAAAAACATAGGCTCAAACATGAACTTATGCTTGAAAGTCCAATCGATACACAGCAACACAACTGGCAAGGTGCAAATTAAATCAAAATTTGTAAAACAATAAACAAAGAAACTGTGAATTGCAGAACTATTGCAGCGTGTGGGTGAGTGAGTCAATTGCACGCAAATTTATCAAAGCAAAGAGCAAAACACATACATAATATCTCACCCGCATTTTGTTAACAGTTTCTTTCAGAGATTCCAATTGATGTGCGGATGTGAGAGCCTCAAGACGAATGTCCGTCAACACCATTTCCTTTTCTCTTAGTTGTTTCCTTAGCTCGTCTACAGATTTTGGTTCTTCACTAAAACCATCGCTTAACCTGAATGCGCCCAAAATATTTCCATGCTATTTATCAAAAATTTAATTTGTTTTGATGGTAACAAATGCAGTTTTACAACAAACTTACGCCGAGTTGGATTCACTGCCCTTGACATTTCCATTGGAGCGAGGAGAGTGGGAACCGCTGCTACTGGAACATCCATTACTTTGTCCACTGCTATGACCATGAGGAGAACTCATTAGTGGAGATCCCGGAGCGCAGCTTTCAGTGTTCTTTAAGTTACTGGTTAAATGCTGATGTCCATGTTGAATAAAACCCTGGCCATGATTCCCATGGTTTCCATGACCGTTGTGCACATCACCATTTAAATTAATCGGTCGTCGTAGACTGTCAAGGTCTCCTTGGTCGTCGGACGCAGATCCATTTCGATGTTTGGATTTTGAACGTGAAAACGCTTTAGTGAATGAACTTCGCAGCTAAATTGTAATATATCATTTTTATTGTCATGTCGCCTTTTGTAATTAAAATGATGTCAATGAAGAAAAATAATTACCCAGCCTTTGTTCTTGGAATGCTTCTTTTTAGTATTGGGACTGTCTGGTGCGCAATGAATTCCATGAGTTGGTGTTCCTAACGGAGTCATTTGAATTTGACCCGAAGGACTAGATGTATGGGAATGTGACGTTCCACTACAAGCTGAAGAAATTGAATTAATACTGGATACTGAATCTGCTGATAACTGTCTGGCAATAGGACTGCTATCTCGGGACGCTCCTGAAACGGAAAAATCATACCAATGAATTCTCCCTACTTTAAATGAACGGTATCTGCCAAATTGTTCCCGAGCAGCGTAGTTATTCTTAATTGATGCATCATTTTTTTAATATGTAGGTAAGATGCCCAATTATTCAAAACTGCTACTCAAAATTGAACTACAAGTGAATCATGATATTATATTAATTGTTTATTTATACAGTACATTGCCTAAAAACTTAAAGCAAAGAGGAAATAGATTCATTATAGAAATGTTCATACAAAAAGGGAACTACTAAAATATGCGACATCATCACGTCTCATGTAACTCACCAATAGTAGATTTGTTTGCAATGATGTTATACTATTCTAAGCATTCAACCATAAATCAACGTTTGGTAAAAGAATATTTGCATACCTTGATTCACATTAGAAACTGCCAATCCAGCTTCAATGCTTTGTTTCCGCAACAATTCAATGGTGTGTCTCAGTTCCATCAGCTCAGAATCCTATGAAAATAAAACACAATCTTTGGTGAATATTAACCATTAATAACTTCCTGTACATTTTTATACCAGATCCTTACTATCCCAAATATGCATATCTAATTCCGTTACAATTTTAACTCAACCTTTTATAGTTTTAGTTAAACTGCTCACTGATTTGCTAAATCAATAAAATCGTACCTATACATTTTATTTTACACAACTGATAAACCTTTATGAAGGCTACGCACAACGTTGTGGTTATGTTCCGCTGTTGCAGCTACAATAATTTCGAGTTATTTGGAAGTAGTAAAATATATGAACTCATAAAAAACATAATCTAAAGCAAAAAAGATTAATAATAACCTATGCCTATACACTTACACTTTAAGAAATGCAGCATGCAGTCAGACAAAGAACGAGACATGCATAATAATAACTTTAATAGCATTCGAGAATTTTCAATGTGCATTCTTTAGTAGTAGAAGTTAGAAGTATCTTTGCATTTATACACTGAATTTCGAGTAATAAATAATGCCTATAATTTATACTCATCCATCTTATTGGATGTAGCCATGCAGCCAAGTTACAGTTGGGAAAGAGCAATTCTAATGGGGAAACGTAAATAGCAAGTTGTCATAAATCATTCAAAGTCAGTCCAACTAACTTATGTACAGTATTTCAGTGTCACGATTTCTTCAAGCCGGAACTGCAGAGGTCTAATAATAGTCTCATCATTCGAAATTATTGTCAAAATGAGTTGACCGTGCTAAAGGATGAAAATTATTTATTTACATTACATACACATGAAATAACATTTCAACATTCCATCCTTGCACTATGCTACGATGAGCTATAGGCATACAAATTGCATTAAATTTGCATTTCACTCCCATAATATTGTTCGATCAATAAGGCGAAAAGATTTTCATACAAATAGCCGTTGGAAATATCTCAATCATTCTAATATGTATTTTAGCAGGTAACTTTTCTTTGTCTGTGCTATTTTGCAAGATTTGACACCTATTGTGTTGTAACATGCGGCTAATAGCATCTGCATGAAGGTATTATAGTTTAAGACAATGAACGTAGGATCTATTAAGAATCGGGTATTATAATGAATGTTTTTAGGTAGATATTATGCCGTGTACTAGCTCATAAAGGAAATAAAACAGCACCAGGTGGTGAAAATGCCACTACAACCGAAGCTCTCTTGCTGCTGTGTAAACTACCTAACCTTTCATCCATTATTATCACGGTATGTGCTGAACAAGCATATTATTTTTCAATTTTAATGAATTGGTCGACAATTCACTTAAGTGAATATTAACAAGTCAGCAAACATAAAAATCCGGTTCTTGAAATCATTAATTCCACAAATTATTTATTACCCTGTTCTGTTGATTTTAAATAGCATTACTTATCCGTGCTGCAACTGACAACAGCCGATGTTGTTAAATGACGTTATCATTATCAAACCAATCGAACCATGCCTAAGCAAGCTTCTTTCTTCACTCTGACCGCAAAAATGTAATAATAATCTTTGTAATAAAATAATAATTATAGGGGTACTTAATTTTATACTCTCCACATATTGCGTAATTGTAGAAAGGCGTACCCGTATAAAAACTCACTAAGTACATTTTTTCCATTCAAACAACAATTTTGGAATAAATTTAATTTATGTGCGAGACAAGTGATCAATTACAATCAACATTAAATCCTAACTGCTCTGGATTGTAGCAGTACATGTGTAAACTCTCAGCTAAGGAATTTGCAAACCAATATTCCCTGTAGTATTATTAAAACAATAAATGACATGATTTGTAGAGTAGTGCAATTAAAAACAAACAACAAAATGTGGTGTTCATTAGCTATACATAATTTGCATTGCTATAGTAGTTTTAATTTAACAATACTCTTTCCTTTACCTTATTCAGGATTTACGAGTTACGACAGTAACAATGCTAATCGATCTATACACATTTACACGCTTTAGAACGAATAAGGTATGAATTGAAGTCATGAAAGGAAAAATTCATTTGCAACGCTTCATTTCCCATTTAAGCAAACTTCCTGCCCAGCATGTCATTTACAACAAACAAAATTCTTTCCAAAGAGGTTGCTATTATTGCTAACTAAGAAATTAAGGATTTAACACTTATTTGAGGGATTTCAGGCTAGACTTTTAAGGTAGGTGCAGATTACATTCCTGTTTGCTATTGCTGGCTCGTGCTATGTATTACCATCTAGTTTTCCCTTTTTTCTGACACTGTGTCGTGGCTCTTAAAAGTCATAAAACTCAGCACTAAACCAAAACTGGTTACGCAATCCAATCACAAACTCTACTAAACCTTTCTAATACTGACTCACCTATTTACTTGCTGTTATAGTAAGTTTACGCTTACTTAGGTTTTAGAATTATAGTGTAGATGCATAACAAATACAGCACCACTGTCATTCAAATGTTGAATAAACTTTAAGATTCGTAATATGCACGAAATGGAGATGTAACTGCATCTAAAACTTGTTTTCCAAACTTGCATTTGCAAAAAATGAAACCGTGCATCTCTACAACTTCTCAATATTCATTACTTCAACTGTACGAGTGTCATTTTCAGCAAAAATACTATATCATCATCATGTAAAACACAAGGTCATAATTATCCCTAATATAATATATTGCATTGTTGAATAATACCTCCTAAGCTTAAAGATACAAACCTCACAAGTATAAAATACATTGTATGCCATTTTCCCATTTGAATAAAAGTGTTACTACGTGTGTATGTTTTTCGCAACAACTAATGACAGTAATTATTCTCAAATCTGTTAGTAAATGACTGACTAAATAATATATGATTAAGCCGATAAAATAAAAAGTACTAATACCACAGTTATCCTGCAGATTTATGCACTTGTGAACAGAATTGATTTTTTCCTTAAGCCAACACACTTAATTTACCAATTTACTTATACAAGGATAACACAAATCGTTATGTCGGATGAAATTATGAATTTTGCTAAATAACCAAGCCTCGCATAATTCAGCAAGGTCGCTTCCTATACGTATCTTAGACATGATAAAAACGTAACTTTAGTTTGCCCCACAAGTGTTCATTGAGCATTTCAGGTACATGACACAAGAAAAATGAATAATTGCTATGATATACGAGATATTGGTGTGAAGCACACAAAATCAAGTAACATCTGCTGTAAACCATGGAATTTACCAAGAAAACATTCAATTAAGCTGACAAAAAGTGAAATGAAATGATGCAATACTCAAATTTTCAAAAACATTTTTCTCACTCAGTTACGTCACACCTAACATAAGGCATTTCTTCAAGCCAAATCTTACATTGTCACTTCTTCACATTTCTTATGTAATATCGCATACACTCAAAGGATTTTTTTAATCTTGTCAACAACACCCAGATCTCAAGTAAAACAACTATTTGCTAAACATTAACCTATCCTCTATTATCTTACAATTCTACACACATATCTACAAATGTATTGTACATCACAAACACAAAATGAATAAAGTGAACGTGTCATTGGGCTATAGCTCACAATTAGCTATAGAGAAACAACATTTTTAATTCTCCATTTCTAACTGCTTATGCACACACATTTACCTCAAAGATATGTAATATATTATCTCATTATCAGTTGTTGGTTGTCAAAATAATTGAAGCAGTTGAAGTAATTAAAAAATGTGCAAAGCAACGAAACAGTAAACTCTAGTTAGGTACCTCTGCATAAACAAGTTTTTAAGCTTGGTAAGATTTTCATGCGAACTGTGAAATAAAGCAAACCTAAAGATTGCATATAAGTAAGGCCGAACTCTGAGTCGATGTGGAGCAACGTCCATAGACAGACAGACACACTGAATAGTGTAAAGCATAAAGCCCTTGCATGTTCGGCCTTAATAAATATTGTGTAGGTACATTTGTAGAGATAATAATATTATAATGTATACACTTTTGAATCCTGGATTTCCATTTACACAAGAAATAAATTATAATACATGGATGTCTATGTAGACGATAATCTTAATTTCACATCTCTACGATTGTAAGGTCATCCTAATACTCTAGCTGTACAATTGTGAAGTTCCCTTATTTCTGTAGCCTGCTATGAATAAAATGTAAGTCATCGTGTTTTGCTTTGTACGAAAATAGAAATAATGCAAACAGCACGTACCTTTTGTTCTGCGGTGTGAGTGAGGGATTGAAGACGCTGCGTCATGTTCGACAAAGACTGCTCGAAAGCTGCAACAACATGAGCCTGTAACAAAAAAAGTATCATTTGTAAACATTAATGTTTTAACATTTCATCGAGTAGATAAAATTTGTTGTCGGCAAACTAGTTTAGTCATATGAAGGCACTCTGTGTCCCGATACTTCAGAGCTTGCACTTATTGTGCAACAAATTGAACCTTGTAGCATTTCTAAAGTTAGCATATTATAGGAACTAGGAAAGCTAGGCACTGTGTATACAATACAGTCTATACATCAAGTAGTATTTATTTATTTATGTACCAGATGTACGTTAGTACTTAACTTACAATTGAATGTACAATTGCCTGCTTGAAATAATCATTCCATTTTTTCTGATTCATTAACATGTCATTTATTGCGTTTTCAAACTGAAGAAGGGAAATCTATATATTACGTTCAACTTAATTCGGCAGATTTAACAAATCATATCTTAGAGTTAGGCATTCTGTTTCATATTTATACATTAACATTGGATCCTTAGTCAGTCATTTACAGATAGTTGCAGTCCTTTCTTAATACCACGAGAAATATATTGTAGAATACTCTGTTAAAAATGAGAACTGCAAAAAATCCTTGTGTTGTAAATATTTACTTTGATATGAGATAAACCATTTATTTTTATTTTTGTGTAACTTCATTGAGTGATATTAAAAGCGTCCGCGAGGACGTTGGAAAGGCCTACTCACAGTATAGGTGGGACTTTATACACTCATTTTTTGACAAACTCTTATCTTAGTAAACCAAACAACAAAAGACGCAGTAAATGAAAGACAGGTACCTTAACTTTCAAGAGAATCATATAATTATCATCATCTTCTAGCTAGTATATATATTGTGTACTTTTACTACTATATATATAAATTCGCCTTTAAATCAAGGCTTCTGTCGCTTGCCCAACATCTCATCATTACTTTAACTGAGACAGATTAGAAGTCTTTTGACTATTCGTATTTTTATTGCTCTTGCCTCACAAGAAACATCGCATCGTAATTAGATCTAAATAGACGTCTCAGTGTATATAGTTAGTAGTACATGTGTAGTGTAACTACTGATGCGATGGCAATTAGGACGCATACACATTAAACATTACAACGTACGCATTGAACAGGACCTTCACTTTCAATACATATTGCATCAGTCCACGCATAATTGTAGTCGAGCAAGTAGTCTTTTTAGTTTAGTTAAAGTCATTCATTCCTTGACTCATTCGAAAATGTTATAGGAACATATAGTATTATTTTCTTGCTGTGGTACCTTACTTATTTTTGTCACTAAGGTGTATGTATTGTTAACAGCAAAAAATGTATTACTGAATTGAGAAGGTACAATCTTTCTTGATTGAAAATGTTGTTGAAAGCGACGACTCATTTCATCCTCATTATTTTTAAGTCGGATTACTAAAAGCTGCTTACAGAATCTTAAAGTTTTCTAGATAGTCCATATTAAAATTAATTTTTTTCTATGTCTATTCACCTTCTTGAGCCGGTCCTTGTGCTGCAGGCTTTTAATGGAAGTTTACTTCGAAAGAGAAACACAAAGTAGCTGTTTACCAAGAAGTTACGTGCAAAGTTATGTGTAACATTCTAAATAATAGGTTTAAGAAGTATCCTTTAATTAAATTTTTATAATATAATGCGAATACGTACGCATAATATGTTAAAATGCTTTCAGATCCAAATACATTCTTTTAAAAGACAATAATCTTTAGGAGAAATCTAAGATCTAACACAACATCTCTATACAGCAAGTCCCAAAGAGGTAAGAAATGTTGCATTTATCATGAAAAGTATAGCTTAGCAGTTGCAGGACGAAGAAATACATTTATTATACATAAATTACGAGTCTCTAAGTCTGTCTGGTGTGAAATTGTGTTGTGCATCAGGGAGAAACACAAGTCAGTTATCCGGCTTGTAATTGTAAGTGAACTTATCTAACCTCCAACAATGAAGTGCATTTTTCAGCACTACAATAAAACCGCATTTTGCACGCAGAATCGCATGATAGCATGATCAGATCGTCAAAGATAAAACATGTGCATAGAGCTTCAGGTTAACAATGTAAAATTGTATATTTAAAGTGCATACTTAAGGAATAGCTAATGACCATATCCATAAATTGATTATACAAGGCGTACTACTATAAGTGGCTTAACATTCGTGCATATTATGAACAGGTGTATAAATTAACTCTCTGCCACAATGTGCGGAAAATACCTACCCTTCAGTTTCTGAACCCGAGAGAGAGTGATGCTTCCTATGACTTTGCACATTCAAACAAAAAATTTATTACTGCTACTGGGGTCTAATAAGTCAAGAATTCATGAGATTGTAAGTTAATTTGAATAATACTTAGTAAATATATTTATTAAGTCATTTACGTAGCCACTAACAATGAAATAGGTATATGTACATGGTATATCGGTATATGTACAAGGCACCAAATAAGCCTTGTATATTTAACCTTTTCAGAAAATTAAGTAGAATAAAAATCAATTTTGTAGTTCAGGAATACTTTCACGTAATACTAAAATTGAGAATTCGTTGCTGCATGATTTGGAGAAGTGCCTGTCTAATTAACGCTCTTTGTATTAATGATAACAATGGACAGCCAATTAGTTGCAGACAAAACACCTATTTAGGTCGTGCAAGCTGTTCAAAATATATGTCCTCACCTAAGGCATATAAATGCACACATAGGAACACACTAACGACACACTCCATTCCAATTAATGTCCAAAAACCTGGATTAAATACACAGTCAATTTACTATGAGGCTGCACGTATATACATTTAATACTGAATTTCGAGCAAACAAGAACAATGCTAAAAGGAGCGTGTGTATTCCATTTACAAGTAACACAGTGCATTTTATACGAATCCACTTTTCCTTCAGTCCACCACCATCACCGTTTATTGCAACCACCTTCCTTGTAACTATATAACCCAAAACCATACAATATACCTACCTAACTAGAAACTTAAAAAGCACACCAATTCTCAGAGCATTAAATAGGATCCTCTGGACGGCAAAAAATAAGATTGCACTCCCAAGGGTTTTAGAACAATCCAAGTGGCCAAGTATTTAATTTCTCTTGAGAAATTCACATGGTATTTTACGTCTGCAGCACAAAATTAAATAAAGTAAGTTGATGACTCCAAGATACGTGAGAACTGGAGAATTGAAGTTTATTTATTTAACGGAGATTATAGTGTTGCAGCAACGCTAATTAAAATAAATCGCTAAGTAAAGAACAGGATTGTAAGTATGTGAAATACCAGATCCAGTGAGAACAAAAGCTCCAGACTAATATCGCAGCAGGAAAGATAACATTTATAGTACTTGTCTATACACACAATACACATTATCTTATTTGGCAACAAGATCCCCGGATTTTCTCTCAAGAAAGCGAAACAATTATATTTACTCTAGTGTGCTTACATTTAAATCCATCCATACACAATGGTGTATAGATATCTACCTAATTATTATTAAAGCTTCAACAGAAGAACCGTTTTTTTTGTTCTCAACGGTAAATAGGTATCTTTGTAATCTTATAGAACTGTTCTGTTAATTACCAAACTCATAACCATGAAACTTCTATGAATGCACAATTATTATTATATGCTTTCTACATTTACCATCCTTATATATTATCATTACGTCAAGCTATCGATTAATAATAAACAAGGACATTTTTCTTAACAATATTTTATTCCGTGCAAACAATTTGTTTTGGTTGATAGCAAAACGATCGGGAAATAAACTGCAAGTAAAAACAGTTACAGAAGTTGAATTTCACATGCTACACATAATAATATTATTATTACGTGTATCCCTGGCAATGAAACCTCAGAGTCATAAAACAATCTAATCATAAAAGTATTTAATTTCACATCAAACATTGCACAATGTACATTAACTGTTTGATTACTATAACTACTACTACTTACTGTGAGTTATCTACAGTTTTTTCTTCATTAGGCATGACATATATATGTATGGTTTGTGTTTGCTCGAGTATTATGGATAAAGCATCCCTACAGGACCCAGTTGGACATTTCTGATCGGGATAGAACATAATGCATTATAATTAAGAGGCACTAAATGCAACGAGAAAAAAGTTTGCTATTTGCTAAGCGATAATGATTCTTAATTGAAAACCGTTGGAGGTGAAAATACGGATTACATAACTATAGGAAACAGTTTCTAGGAATCATATCATTCAACTTAACTATTTCTACCACTTGGCTTCTGAGACTCGTCATTTGCCAATGAACCTGAACGAACAGTTAGGACAAAAAACTTAATTGGTTCATCTAATACAGAAATCCATTACTTGAACTGTGTTCAACAATCCGCAGTAAAGTAGCAGCCGTCTTAACAGATGTTATTTCCCATCACCGTATAGTAGTCAATTAAGACCTAATGTTTTTGCGATAATTAAGATCACGAAAGATTACGAATTTTCATTTCTTCCGCTTACCATACTATTACATTAGATGCTAATGGAAAACAGACAAATGAGTTGGAACCACGCAGTAATTACAATAATATGCTTCATACAAAATACAAATACTCGAACACTCGCAGAAAAATACTCATTCCAAAATTTTTACCTTCAAACCTCATTACTTTAGATTCGTTCATCAAACAAATGAGAGTTGAAACCCGTGTTATTGATTTTTACAATTCAACATTAAAATTTAACGAAGCGCTCTACACTATTAAACATACATACAAAAATGCAATTAATTACACCTATAATATGTATGTATGTTACTAACACATAATACACAGGTACAATATATTATGTGTGTACACTTATGTACGATGTTAATGTCCGGTTTGTGGTTTAGTCATTATGTGTACATAGGGACACAATGCTGGCCAATCAGTGTAATGATGAATTGCACCAATAAAAATTCGTGTTAATTGATAGAGAAGAAAAAACGTATTTCTGAATTACAATGCAGAACACAATCTTCGTACAAAATCCAGGATGTGGGTTATCTTGTATAGTGAGACTTGAGACACACCTGCTGTTTCACTCTTTTGACTCACATAGCGAGTAAGTATTATAGCGCAGATAAAAGCAATAATGTGATCTGTTTCGTAAAAAGAAAAGATGATGCGCAATTATATGAATGCGTTTGCAAAACAGTTAAGGCGAGCTTGCCTATAGATGTTTAGTTTTACTATTGTATTCCAAAGGCGATTATTGGTGATCGGTATTCGTTTACAATGAAGAGCTTATACTAGACATAAATGAAAGAGAGCCAAGAAATTACGCAGAAGAACATAAGTGAGACTAGTTCTGAAGAACTGGATTTTTTCCTTATCTTTCTTTAGCGCTTCCCTCCTTTTGTTTATTGTTTATACGTTACACAACAGACAAGTCGACTTCACCTTCACAGAATCAACCTGTGTGAATTCTGTGGATGGAAACTAAACGTACGGTTTTCTTTGCACATAAAAGTCTCTAACTCTCTTCTTTTACACTATTCCTTCTTAAGTATTTATTTTTATATACCTAACAATCAATTTTTAATAATACTGTTTAGATATTGATCATTTGCTAATTCGCACGCTATTTTTGGAGTCGATACAATAAAAGATTATTGTATATTATAGCAATTACGATAAATCAACACAATATCTTAATACCCTACCTACAATACGAATACAATTGTGTACGAAAGATTTTCTTCGAAAGGGAACATTATTATTGGATTAGTTTTCGCCATATACCAAGAATCTTGCTTATTGTAGTTTAGAGTTTGGAATGCGTTTTCGCGTACTTATTCGCATTAATAATTTAGATAGCCAACAGAAATTACATTGACATCTTTCCAACGAAGCCTTATTCTTTCCTTGTAACATAATGTAGGAGCAGTTCAGAACGCACAATAAACGATAGTATTAATTTCAGTGTTATAGTATGAACGGAGGATGTTCGTGCTGATGATGTATTAATAAGCATTTTCAAACATCTTTTACCGAAATTGCCAGAAGGGCTTTACAACATGCTGCTATCACATAAGTATCATTTATATCTACACATTATACAATTTTTATGAATATTTCTTGTACCTCTAGTAGGCATTTTCCAAAGGAATAACTTAACGGTCAGAAATTCGTCATTTCTAAATGCTTTTACACATAAGCAGTACCTACCTCTACCTACTACGTATGTCTATGATATATTTCTTTTGATTTGTTGTTACAGTACTCGATGTATTAACTACTTATTAAATTCAAACTAGTTGCACATAATATTTGATGCCCGGGAGCAAACCCGTAATGTATGTATTGCGCAATCATTAAATATCAGGACATACTATAGTGAAGCTCCGGATCAGAAAATACTATTATTACTTCGTACAGAGTATATAGCTGTTGCCATTGTACGACGTTATGAATAGGAAAGATAAAGTACAAAGAAACACCCAAGTCGTGTGGGAATAAAACAAATGTTTCGTTAGAGAATATCCGACACAGATAGATCACGGTAGCGTGTACTGTTATTAGGGAAAACTAACAATACAAAAGTTGTTCGATGTGTGAAGACTTAAACCGACGGTATTATTATGAGTGTTCTTGAGAAAATCAATGGGAAGATGAGACGAATCGAAACGACAAGTACAAGTGAAAGAAAAACATATACTTAATGTTAGTACCATCCTGATTACATCACATACACATCATACGGCACAGGATTATGATGATGATGCCGGTTTTAAACAGAAGAAAAAACTACACAATTTTTTTGATTGTGTGCCAACTGCCAACTATACTTAATATTACATTGTCGAAACAATTGACTACAGTAACAATCGTATCCTGCTTTGGAATTTATCATCCATGCAAAGAAAAATGTGTAGTAATGATGAATTGGAATGTCAAAAGACAAACATCGGCGTGCTGTTAAGAATATTGGAAGACATGTATAAAATTCTAGCATGAAATGCTTTGTCTGTGAGTGTTTTGCCATGCCCCATTAGTTTAGCTATGCTTCTGGAGATAAAAATCATTTTTTGAGGATCTACTTACGAATGCATCTACTAAACACCAAATATGTGATATACCTAATTAATCTTGCATGAGATTAAGGTTTTAGCTGTATACCTAGCATGCACCAAATAGTAATTTAATTATACAATGTTTCAAAAGATGAATGGATGCGAGTGAACTTTTTTAGCAACATCAATCATAACAAAACCATAATTGCCTAAAAGATTCATGGACATCGTTTGAACGCAGGTATTCGTTCACTCCCTTTCCTGCACCGATACAGAATGCAGTAGACTCACCATTAACCAGAGGAATAAAGCAGAGGAATAGGATATTGCACGTACCATTACCATTACGCATTTCAGGTACATCTGCTCAGATTAAGCCTTAAAAGTCCTGGTATGGTACGCACTGCAGCAGGAGTAGCTACCGGCTCGATTACAACGTTTAGGTGTTCAGGGTGTGTTAAGGTATCTGCATTGTTTGCTCATTCCAAGCTTAATAAAGCATGGACTGGTGAGTCTTCCAGCAATTTTAAAATTAAGATCAAAGTTAATTGCAAAGGAATTCAAGCCCTGCGGTGCGTATTTACCCTAGATCTAAACCATAGTTTTTTAAGAATTCCTAAAACATTTATACGCTAAATCAATCACATTGTTGGAAAAATATATGAAAAAATTAAACCCTTATTGACACATTTTATATTTTAAAATAAAATTGACAGTTTTGCACCATTGAGTAATATACCAGGTACATTGATTTCACTTTGCCAACATTTCTACCAACCCGTACTAACGAAAGTGGGATTTAAAAACTTGTTTTATGAATGTAGATTGATTTTTCGCGATTCGGACAGAAACAGACGAAAATGGGTTAAAAATGACACGGCATACCCTGTACGTCTGAATTAACTTGACCATTCTGACTGAGAACACTAAAGCAGATAAAGTAATCACAGAAAGTATGTGAGCAGGTAAGGTATTGTGTATGAAAGTATTGTGTAGCTACTCATCAGACAAAATTGTTAGCATTTACTGAAAAGAAACCCCGCAAGTTCTGTTATGCTTATCTAAAACTTTTTGCTTTTCTTCAGCTTCTGACTTGTGAACTAAAGTCGAGTCACTACACAGAGGTCTTTTGTCTGCCGTCTCATGTTATTATCTTCTTCCAAGACAAATATCTACCCACACTATACATAGGAAGTTAGTTCCACCTTGTTATATTACTTACAATATTGCGTTTCACTGGCTTTACTTAATGCCCCATTTCAGAAATCTTTTTGAACGACGATTTAAATAGTAACACCAAGCTATACCTATCTGTAACAATACCTAAGACATTTACCAAACTCACTTCGTTGTTGCAAGCATGCACAAGTTCAACTCACACAACCATATTTTTGTATAAAAGCAATGCTTCTCTATAACAAATGACTTTCTATAAGTACAAAGGATAAAAGTCTACATACCTAGGTTCGTCGTTGAAGCTCACATCTATCTGCAGAGGCACTATGGCAATGGTAGTGAATGACTGCATAAAGTACGGATATAAAAATAAGGTATCTTATATCATCCGCCTACGTATTTACAAAAGGTCTACAGCCAGGGACTTTACGTTACATTTCTATAACAATAATACTATTACCTATGCTAACCGTAAAGCAAAGTAGGGATCATTTTTTCCTACAGGAAAATATTCACATCCCACCGCAAGTCAACCTCAATCTTGCCTCTGCACAACATACAATAAGAACTTCTTATTAGTTTCGTTTCTATTTACTACTGCCATCAGTTTTCAGGAGTCAAGGCATTTTCAGGCATATAGCACCGTACCTTTTTAATCTGACTTTACGATTTCCCTTATACGATCCCTCCGGGTTTTAATTTCTTTTCAGATCATTACAACATTAAAATATATAGTCCTATTCCACCAGCAATCTTTTGTACCCTGTACTTATGCCTTGAATCCTCTTTTCTCCATTTTCAACTGTAAATTCATGAAAAAAAGTGTACGTTACCTGTCTACTCTAGATGTATTCAACATTGCATGGTGTGGGTATATTATGTGTTTTCCCAAATGCAAGGACATGAATGGAACTTATGCATCCCCAAGTACCTTTTCTAGTATTAGACAGGTTTCTAAGCAAATACTGCTAGTAAAAGTGTATTGGCAAGGAAAGACATTACCGACTGTGAGCGTCGGACCAAGTAATATCCACAAAACATTAAGAAAGCACAAATTGCCTATAAAACAACTTTCATCTTCACACCTGTTTAAAACTGCTACTTATGGATGGAAGTTATAGTCCTTGGTCGTATAATATTAATTTAATCCCATGTAAGTTAGCAGTAAGAACTGTAATTCCATTCACTGGAAACACTAAGGCTTTCATTGAGAACATATTCCGCACTTGAGTTTGAAGTTATTAAGCGTCATTCATTTAATGAACTAAACTGTGACAGATCAATTTTTCATAAGGATTTGTGTCACAAATAAATAATATTATAAGCTTGGCTCAAACTTATATGTTCGTATACCTGTACAACTCGTTAATGTTTAAATACACAAATATTATTACAATTATGAATCTTCCAGGGTGTCGATTGTCAAATCATTTTTATTGTCAGTGCAAATGACACAGACATCACCTAAACCATAAAACGACTACAAATCTGTAGGTATGACCAACCTATGAATTATTGTGAATATTTTTTTATTAATTCTTACACTGCAGCTGTCTTGAAGACATTTTGCACAGAAATCAAAGATCTTTTTGCACACATTTGTGATATGCCCTCCATCAATAATTTGTCCATAAAATCTGTTTGTCAACTACTTATATGGAATATCTGTATAATCTGCAGTTAGATCAGCTTTAATTACCATCGCTTGCTGTACATTCCTATGTAAATTAGATTTCACATACCATAAAATCAATAACATGAATATTGTGCATATAATATTTTTATTAGTCGATCCACTCTGGTAAAGTATCTGTATATTATGATATTTAAATATAAGGGTGAATCCGTCACGGCTACAAGCAATAATTTCACAATCCTACTTTTTATTGTAATAGGCATGCTTATACATAAATAGAGAAGATAACCAATATGGCAGGATCAATATGCCAACGAAGGTGAATATGTTTACGAAAAGGAAATAGGGCTGTTCAATTAAATACTAGCGGTATCTTATTGACACGGTGATTGCCACACCCGTAATTATTTCACCGACTAACTAAAAGAGAGAGAGAGAGAATCTCATAATGGGAGAATATAATTACATTAACCGTGAAGTAGATTCAATGAAGGGAACACTTGAGACTTGACGTTGTAAAATCACTCACCTTACTACTTCTCCATCTGCAACTACATATAAGTAAAGCAAATGCACTCCTAAGGAGATTAGAGTGTAGAATTGATATTGCCAAATGTATTAATATTTGGGCATATTATTTGTACATGTCTCATCATAACGCTACGACTGTGCGTGTGTAAAAAACTTAACACTTATTTTAAGGTGAATGTGCCATTACATTTTCCCCTTGCCCCTTCCTTGACCACGGAAATCTTCCGCTGCTAATTCTACTAAAGTTCTGGTTACAATGAAGGCCAAAAACTTTATTACGGACTTCTAACATGCAATCAGCCGAATAAGGTTATGGTTTATATTTCTACTAACATTACGCCTCCTGCTCAAAGACACACTATACAAACGTACTCACAATAAAATAAACCAGTATTGTTCTATATTTAACAAAATCGGAGTGATCGTAATATTGTGAGTGGGTTGAAGTGAAAGTAAAGGTCACATATTATTACAATATGCATTCCCACTTGATACTTTTGGCTCTATAACCATTACCATTACTTTTATGCGTGCCTTTTATCAATAAAAACACGATGAACATCATAAATAGAATTGTCTGAGTGAGTTGTGTCATCAGCATGACTCACTCTTTTCAACAAGAAGTGTTCACTACACATTCGTATATATCTCATGCATCCTGGACTTTATTTACAACTGTCCAAGTAACAACTCTAATAATATTATTAAAGTTTCTTTTCTTACATGTGTTTTTGCGGGAGTATGTAATTAAAAAACGTCAGGTTAATGAAAGGTATGGAATAATATTACCTTGTACAGGAAAAAGACATAAATTATTTTGAATGCAGAATAACTGATTAATAAATGATTATTGCTACTGTTTCTACTGAAATGTAACTTGTTCCTATGAATCGTGTAATCCAGAATTATGAATAATGGCATTGGCTATTAATCATTAATATTATACTTATAGGTAAATACAAACGAAACTTGGTGTAGGTATCTGCTGTATTCATATAAAATGTTTTATGCTGACATATCTCTTTGGTTTAGTTCAAATACACCTTGGCATCCATGTTATTACTATTTAATGAAACACGAGGTATAAATAGATTAACCTGTACATATCACACAAGTTATTGCCCGACCCTGTTGTGTACATTGACATGACTCAACTATGTATATTATGAGGGTCTGTTGTGTTGGCAATGTTTCTATACATTAATATAGCTTGAAGTCAACCGGAATTACAAAGTCAAAGTCAACCACCACTCACTCGACATGAAACTGTGACTAACGTGAGTCGTAGACGTGACGCCTTTATTCTGCTGTGCTCCCACTGTAAAGTCAATACTACCCAACCAACTAAAAGTCAATGCGACTTTAAATCAGAACTCCCTGCTTAATACCTAATAATAAACACATGCACCATGAGATTTCACATCAAATGACACTTTTACTTTGTTCTTAAATCAATATGTATGTAAATTAACTTCACTACACAGGAAAAGTAAAGTAATGAACAGGTTCATGTACATAAGTTACATTCACGCACAGAATTACAACATTAAACGGTTGCATCATAAAGGAACGGAATGTTTTAATGATCCTGTTAATTTAATAACTTTTTTGCTGAGTTATTCATTCTCTTTTAGTAAATAGAAATGCATTGAGGTGAATGTTAAAGTTAATGGTCATAGAAGTCAGAAAATATAAAGCTATTACAAAAACTGATTTTCGTTTTAGCCAACATAGAAAAATACCGCAAACGCATTGGTTCCAACATTATTTAAATAAAATTGCAAGAAAAGTATTATTGACGATGCATGGAAAAACAGTTGAATATCTGCAACGTCTCGTACGAAAGTATGGACATACGACAAAAAATCATTCGGTTCTTGAACAAAGGAAAAATGCCTTTTTAGTCGTTCAGTGTTCTATAGATAGTGGTTGGAACATAAAAATAAACGTTGGATCGTATTTGAATAGCGCATTTAAGAGTCAAGATAAAAAGAAGACAAAAAGAGTGAAGCAGATGATTTGAGTGCAATACTCGTATTAGTTGCTTCCGTTTATACAGCTTTTCTCTTATACTAAATCCACTTTAATGGTGTAGGTACCCAATAACTTTTTATATGATGGTAGTCATGCATTTAATGTACTGTACGTTTACACACATCCAAATTCCTGGAAGCGAACAACTCTTCCTTTCCTTTTCCAAGCTATTGTTTTCAGAAAATTAATAAAAATAAAGAGAAGTGCACTAGTTGGGACCATTGCCCTATTTTTCCACGCTATGAAAACAATCCCACTCAAGTAGTCAGTACATTACGTAGCAAAAATATTTATAACATAATGCTAATAAAATCTCAACTAATAAGTCGGCAAATACCCTTTCGGGATTTGTTCTATACGTGAAGCAATGATGCAGAGCTATCCGTTTCCAAGTATTATGTACTGACTGATCCTCTAAGAGTGGAAACCGTGCGTGTTTGATTGCTTGTAGAAACATCTCATGGAATAAAATGCCTATTCGGTTACTAATGAAACTATATTGACTATATATCATTTAAAAGAGACCATACATAGTTTTTGAATCCTTTTACCTATATCTCATTTGCATTTCAAGCAAAGTCAACATGATTTAAAGGCAATGCACGTGAAATCTAAATATTTGAGACATAATGGAATATTCTGTTCCAGTTCAAATGTACGAACACTACAAATACAACAAAGCATCAGATTTACACTTTGAAAACAGACTTGAACGAAGGGGAATAAACTTTATACTAATGTATTCTATTCAGTAGTAATCGAATAGAATTGTAACACTGCAATGTAATTATATACTGTGGTGTTCAGACGCATTCTCTCTATTGTGAGCATATCACCACCACCACCACTACTACTACAATGATTTCTCCAGAAATATTCTGTAGAAGTCTAAGAAGGAAAAAGGTAAGTTATGCAAGAGAAAGAACTGTGAGAGGACGTGCGAAGGGAAACGCATTGGATCGATAAGGTGCGTGTGGTGGCATACGTAAGAGCACCTTATAATACATTTAATTTTCATTAAAAGAACCAATGTAATGCACACCTGAATAGAATTCAGCTCCTGCTCTGCTTTAATGCAAATCGATTATGTAATAATAAAGTATACTGAAAGTATTCGGTACACGTACACACCAAGATACCATTTACACAGGAATCCTTACATAAAAAGACATCAGCATTATACAAGAATAAAAATTATATATTATTATATTGCTTCTTCGAATGCACAATGACCATAGTACACAATTCTAGTATGTCTGCTATTTACTTACATGTCTCCATTGTAAAAGTTATAAAGAGTATCAGTGTGTACACTTCCAATCCGACGAATAAGGAATGACACAATACCAATCTTTCTTCTTCCTTCTATGCCATACCACACTATACTTATCTTGTCATCCTTAAATAACAGTAGGAAATGCAATAGCTCCTCTTGACAGAAAATGAGTTGCTGCAACAAAATCACACTACAGTACAACTTGGAACGCGAAAGTCATAGTCCATCACTTAACAATGCCTACGGGCAGCAGACGACTGATACGGAGTTTCACCAATGTAATAATAAAACTTTTCAAAATGTAAATAGAGTTACTCATCTTTCATAGGTAAAATCTTATCTAACCCGCAATCGATTCAAGTGTGGACGAATATTTTATTTTCTGTGGAAAAATAGTAACTGATAAGAAGTTTTCCTCTTTTCTTAAATTATTCCTTGATACTTGAAAACCAAAGTAGATAGCTTGACGAAATTATGTGTCGTATAGTACAACATCGAGTTACATTGTACATGAATTTAAAAATGGAATCATATCAGTATCTCTATTGCTGAAGCATAAATCAAACTAATGAGATTAAACGATTCTAGCGCTTTGAGACCCTGAGGTAAAATACTGAATTCGTGCTTTTGTTTCAGAATAAAGTTATTATAATACCCATTATTATCCCCACTTACATTTCTTTTAGAGAAAATCTAATAAATTATTCAAATATTCTATCAAATCAAAAAGTGGTAGTGAAACTAACAGGAATCTTAGCATAAAATCACAATAATTGCAGATTACTTGAAGGTATCCATCATTCTCCAAATTCATATTTCGGAGGGATGGAATTTTTAGATGGTTTAATCGTTGTTCCTTATTCGAGTAGGTCAACGGTCTATCAACGAGAAAAAATAACATGTTATTTGCTGTCAACTTTATTTGCAAACAACTCAATAAACACACTAAACGCAAATTTTCTTTACTACGTACATGGTGAATGTTAGACTGACAGATTTCTTACGCAGACAGGAAAAACAGAAACATACACCGCATGTACAAAATGTACATACTGCAAAAGGCTTAAAAGAAATGCCCATGTAAGTAAGCAGTATTACGTGTGGTGGTAGAATAATCGGAAAACCCATCTTCATTAAATAATGCACGTATAATAAGACCATGGTTGTATAGCATTATTGCATAATACTATACAGCTGTCAGAGAAGCAAACTTTGGGTCTGGTTGAATAGGAGCTAACACAAAGAAACATACGGCAAAGGGTTAGTTTTGAATATACACGAGAAATCAAGTGAGTTGTGCTTTTACACGCGTATATAAGACTCACATGTGACTAAAGAGAATATGTAGGAGTTGTAGTAGACGTAAGTACCAGAAAAAGAGTACATACAGAAACTGAGTAAAAGTAAGGGGCAAGGAATAAGCTGTCTGAATGAATATATTTTATTCGAAATGAGTTAAGGCAGAAGAGGAAATAGCGAGTTTTCTTTTGCTGTCAGTTCTCTTCAAATTCGATATCAACAATCAATTTGATCTATATGCTGCAATGCAACTGATTGCGTGATGTTCGCCCTTATCCGTTACGTTAAGTCAATTTCGGACAGTAAAACGTATTAGATGATGAAATGGGATTGTTATGTGTCTGTCTGCATGAACGAGGAGGGAGAGAGAGAGAAAGATTCTTCCCCATAGCATTTCCACGTCGTCCACGTGTCCATTTTGACGAAATCAGACGATTGACTGAATACAGACGTCTCTGGCTATAATATTATCTTCAATTCCTTCTGCCTTGCTACAAACTCATTCTAACATTAAGTACGCACCACTACATTGTATTGCTATTGCTATCTACGACTTGAACGTGAGTCGTCGAATTTGTCCGTGTAATTCTACAATTTCCTTCAAAGAATATTTACATAATCTTAACTTGGAATGGTACACTCTAGCAAGTCTGAAGAGATATTATAACATCGTGTTCAATGTGAAGAGCCGCATAGCATCATATGAAAATGGGAGAAGCATTCAAATGTTCATCACACGAGATTGAAAGTATCCACCTACATACTAACATGGTTATACTTACATACACACAGACACACCACATTTGCTAAGAAGACAAAGAAAACATTGCATTGCTATTACTGTCCAAACAGAAAAAATTTAAGGTATGTATATATACCTACTCAATATTATTCTGTATATAAATGGGCTACAACAAACGCATGGCGACGTCCATGAAACGAACGTTGAAGTAAATAGCACGAATATGAAAGTTGTAGTAGTTTGAGATACAAAACCTGTGCTGGTTGCGTATCTGAATCGCCATTTCTATCCAAATTCACACTTACTTGCAAATGAGCTTGGTTAGCATGGAATGAAATAATGTACAGGGAATGTTTCGTACATGGTGCGAAACTTAATTATTGGAGGTGTGTTTTATATCCAATAGAGGTATTTTAAGACGCACTGAATAAACATTTGAGCATAAGTGCTGCTTCTGATAAGAATAATAACTGAAATGGCTACAGTAAGTGTAAAAGGAGTCCTAGATGCGTTTAGTAAGGACAATTAAGACTCTATATTGATAAATGGAAATTGTTATTAAGTAATGCTTTCAATAGCATTAGCATTGGTGATAATTTAAGTTAGTTGCATGGATAGAACTTTTTGGGTTGTAGTATAAAATATAATAGAAGTTGTAATGAAATGTAATGTTGGCCACGACAGTTCATTGCTTCTAGCAGATTTTCTAATTGAAATAAATCTTCTGCAACAAGAAGTGTAATATAGAAGGTGTCACGTTAATTGTCGGCTTTCTATATACATCTAATTAAAATGAATTGGAATTGTTATCCTTCTTCTTAACCTTCTTCAATCTTTTTGTTACGGACACTGGATTAATCTTGAGCTATAGTATCTTGTACAAATATACATTTCCCAATAAAGCCGGGAACATGAGTTTTCTAGAGGTACTCCTTGTAATGTTAGAATTTGAGCCAAAATTCTAGATAAGTAAAATTCTATTCTGCAGTAAAATGATTGCGCAATGTTACTGTTCTTGATGTCTGCACTGTTATAGGTCAGTGCTTATACAACTTCAGAAGATTTTTGGCTGCAAGAGCTGTCTCACGAATGGACTTGAAGCGCAAGATGTCTTAGCAGCGGTACTGTACGTTTGCCAAAGAAGTAAAGAAAAAGTCGACTGTAGAGTAGTCCCTGTAGTAATGAAATATGTAAAAGTAACAATCAGGGCAATCAAAAATGCTCAGCTTTTAGCAGGAGAGAGGGTAATCACATTCTGCAGTTATAAGTCATAACAAACTTGTGTACTACAGACAAATATATTCAGACTCGCTGGGACTTCAAGTTTTCCCGTCAGAGAGATTATTTCTGAATCATATATATACATATATAATGTTTCCCTTTCAACAACACACGATTTTACACGACACAACTCTTAACTGTTAACAGAATACACGAGAACTACAACGATCTAAGAAAATGTAATGGCTAAGATCTTATAACATGTAATTTACAGCAATTTTAGTAGTTACACCACCTTACTTGATAAATTCGCATATTTCTACAACAATGTATTGTAACTTCCAATACTGAGCATAAATAACCTGAAAAAAGTTGTTAGCGATTCGTGATGATATTGGCAATTGTCACGAGGACCATGTTCCTTCACACAAAAAGTGTGAGTTATTTAATGCGAATAAGCGTGTGACTATACAGTATGAGATTTCAAAGTATTTAAAGTTAATGTTGAATGTACCTTTTGCGAAACCTGAAGAACAGGACAACTTCGGTAGCGATACCGACGAGTGGCCAACTCCCACCAAGGAACATCTTTACTTCTCGGTCGCCACGGAATTCCATCCTCCATAACAGGCTCCAAAGGAGCCTTTGGAAGAAGACAACTTCGATGGAAATGTCTTTGATTCACATTTGGATGACACATGGGCACACCGTGACCCGGGTCAATAGAAATTCCTGCGCGAAGATTTCCATTGCTATGACTATTGGTAATGATACAATTGTTTCCGGAAGAAATACTATTATCCGAAACTGAATTACGAAGCCTAGACATATTCTTTACTGCTATTAAACCCGTCATATTATTACTGTACACATTGCCATCGGAACAACAGCGACATGGAATCTTTTTGTCTAAAAATACATTCCTTTCATTCCCTGACATATTTGCATGATGTTGCCGGGAATGATCGTTAATACATTGCTTGTGGTGATTCCCTGATACTTCGATCGGATTTTGAGGAGGTTGTAGTTTATTGGGAAGAACAAATCTTCGAAATCGTCTCGTGAGACTTGAAGTGGAAGTTAATGCAGCAGACGCCGAAGAAGCGGACTTTATTAGTCGATTTCCTTTCGCTTTCGGAGATGAAACGGCGGTGGGTTTATTATTCGTATTTGTAGTGGTAGTACCCGTTGATGAACACTTGTTTGGAGAAACTTTGTCATTTTTTGAGCTGGAAATCTGCTTAATGGAGAAAAGCCCTGAGTTGGTTTTGGTTTTTGATTGTTGTGGCTGCTGCTGCTGTTGAGTGACAATGAGAGAGCTATCTCCCCACACTGGATGGTGAGTTGTATTGGAATTTCCATTTTTAACTACCCTTGTAGAATATCTTACTCCGCTTGTTAATTGACTATCACAGTCGACTCCAATTCCACTGTGTATACTTTTGCTTCTTGCCATGGACATTGACGATCCACGGGAGGAAAAATTGCTCTTAATGTTACTACTATTGCCGTTGCCATTGCCATTGCCATTAGAATTATTTTTAGTTGGGATGACATTCAGTGAAAACGGCAAGCTGGCATTTCCTTTTGACTGTTGATATCTCGTGGACCTATGCGAAGAGAATAGACTCATAGGTCCTTTAGAATTGTTATTGCTACTCCCTTTGCTTTGATTATCAGCACTGCTCAAAGTGGTTTTCGATTGAGGATGAATCAAATGAATGCTGGAATCGGGACGGCGACCTGGACCCGTAGCCAGATCATAGCATTCCTGTTCCTGTCTCATGGCTATTGAAGCGCAACTTGGTCCCTTCCTTTTTCTCACAGTGGCAAAGCCATCATGGATCTGATAAATTGAGGATGAGGGTCCACTGTTCCCATTAACGTGAATACTCACGCTGCCACTGCTACATAAAGACCCTAATGTGGGTATTGGGACAACTAAAGGTCCTCCTTTGGCACCTGTGCTGCTGTTGCTGGTGAGAATGTTCGTGGGACGACTACTGTGACTGCTATTTTCACTCGAAATCGGAATTACAGTCGACTTGAAAGTGGATGTGGAGGATGAGACAACCACGGAGTCAGGTACACTACTTTTTGCCGTCATGCATAACTCCATCCCTCTGCAGAATTTAGTTGTTATTGCTTTTATACTTCGAATGTAATTTCATTTTTCTGAAGATTTTCCAATCCCGACCGATGATGACTCAGGGTCGTCGTCTAATAACACGACATGATGTTGACTCTAATAACAAATGTTTCTCACATGTACAATATTATGTGTATATTAACCAGTTACTTTTACAGGAGAGTGGAGGAGTCACTGGTGTGTGAGGCAAAAAACGAATGATAGAATAATAATAATCCTGTAATGTATACTATCTGTATTTTCTTGTGCTGTTTGCCATGGAGAATCCAGCTTGATCTATAGATCAAAAGCCACTTCGTGTAGTTGAAGTTAGCGCAGCAGACACGAATGAGTAAATACAATGCCAAATGCAGCACGAATCCCCACTTATCGCTATCGATAAATACACTTAATATTAAAACATCTCCGAAGGCAGAGTGCAGCAGAAGAACGAAAGCTAATTCTCACATTTTCAAACTAAATGTCCCCTAAATACCACACAGAGAACTTCACACTTTACTCTTTCTATTCTGTATCATTTCCATTTAACCTTTGTTTCTAGAAACAGAATTTGTCAGTTCCCACGAGAGTTCAACATTTATTCCATTACACATTCTGCAGTCCGGTTTGTCTCGTGTGAAAGGAAGAGTACTGTACCACAACAACATAACACGTTTCCAGTAGCCAAACAGCGCCTTTACTGAAACTCGTTTCTGTACATTTGTGACGGAACAAGGAGTGACAGCCGTTTTTAATCTCACACATTTATCATCAAAGGTGTGTAATGTTTTACAGGTAACAGTAAATTACATCCAAGAAACCCTGGCACTGCTCAACTCACAGAGACATCATTAACGCTAGAGGAACGCTACTGCATTTCGAATCCATGCATCAGCAACATCCAATCGCCTGCAACATTTTTTATTTCCTCTTCTTCATCAGCCTAATAAGTATCCTAATCTTTTCTGCAGTAGGATGGCGAAAAGAAGAGAAGGTTGTAATGAGGCTACGACAACATCGAAAAACATCTGAAGATGCTTAACTGCAAGTTGCCAGGTCAAATTAGCATTCACTATGTGTACTTAGGAATACCACGGGTAAATATAAAGTAAACACGGATAAAGTTAGCAGCACTAAATCAGGATTAAATCCTTTACACAAGAACCAGCAGCTTGTATTTTGTACTCTGTGTGGAATGTACAAAGTCAAAAGTTTCATTCGGCTGGAACATGAAAAAGTTTCCAGAGTCAAAGCAACTTATTTTCCCGCAGTGTTTATCCACTTAAATAGTTGCTTGATTTGTTGCTGAAGTAAATGATGCCTTTCAATGGGTATTTGTTAAGCGATAGAAAAATTCCTGTGTAACTACTCAGTGTATATTTGAAACACTTCTGTGTCAAGTTCAAATGAAAGAAAATTTCCTGGAATGATCACCCACTTGACAATGTAGTATTAAAACAAACACTAAAAATAGCACTGCAGTAGTGTTTGAAAAATGATTGTAATCCTAATTACAATTATCCGCAGTTAATAGAGTACTACTAATTGGAATGGGTTTCCAAATAAAATTCTCAGAGAGCCGAGGTATACATAAAAGAAACTGTTGCAGTGAAGTTTTAAACAGGAGCAAGCAGCAGCTCTCGTCTGAGACAAGTCTGTTGAACAACTAAAGGCTCAAATGCAACTCGCTTTGTGTTTTGTGTGTGTACTTCTCTTAACTCTTTCTCATTTTCTCTCAGTGTCGACTCACACAGACTTGTTCGTTCTTTCGTTCGTTCACGTTTCTTCTGCTGTTGTCTGCTGGTTTTTTGACTAATCCCCTTTTACATACCCAACCGCTTATGCACCTCTTGCTTTACACGTCTGTCCTTTAATCAAGCCGATTTTACCAACCTGAAGGTCTTACGTCAATAATAACTGAAGTCAATCTTCCCAATTGATAACCACCCCAGGAATAAAGTGCACACACATGTAAATCTGCTAATTTAGAAATATTTAATTATACCATGGTCAACAATGGTGTTTCTTGTGGTCCACACTCTTACAGTAAAGCGAGAAAAAAATTAAAAGTAGTGAGAAAAATGTAGATTTAGCAATGTTCACGAGTGTAACTATCTGAAACAGTTTTATACGCACTGCCTGGTTCGTACGCGATGATGGGATGAGATAAGAGCTGGACGGGTGGGAAATGTATATGAGTAGGGTATGTAAACGAAGAGGATTTTTAATTCTGGTCGTCGTTGTTTGGTCGCTGGTATGGTTGCCTGTTTGACTTGGCATATTTATCAGTAGTTTATGTAAGTGTTCTCTCTTCCCTACCAGAAACCAACCTACTTGACTCGGCTCTGTTGCTTGAACGAATGCATGTTGTTGTTGTCCATGTCCATGAATTCTGCTGGCTTTGCTTGAGTCTTATATATGAATGTGTACGTTATACACGCACGCACATACATAATGTGTAATGTATGTAAAGACTCGACTCGGCTGCATTGTCTGCGGATAACACAAGCGATGAAAATGCCCGAGGGTTACAACTAAAACAGATACTGACTGACTGACGGACTCAGAATTGCATTGGATTCGAAGAGCAGCTCAGCATAATGTTAATGTTATAGTGGAAGCTTGCTTAGCTTAAGTGAGTGAGCATTTATACTGTACCTATACACAGTTTCATACAAAACACAGCAGTCTCACTCCCAGAGAATTGACTGGAAATGCATAGTTAAAGTAAGTGAGGAATAATAAGACGAAAGATGAAACATATAACATATCTATCCGACGGTTTTTCAGCTTCAGTCTATGATTACTTACATTACACTTCCACTACTATTACTACTTACTACCACAATGCAATGCAACTCACAAGGCAACTTTCTTACAGCCACTATTATATTCACTTGACTTACACGTACGTGTACGTCCATGCCTCTTCTTCTTTTTCTATGCTGGCAGAATGTACACACAGTCTCGATACACACAGACACAACTTTTAGAGAGAGCACAGATGATACCAACACAATGCAAGGCAACTTCAACCTTCTCCTCCCTGAATTCTGTCCTTAGTACTCGTCTTAGTTACCAACTATTGTTGTGTGTACCTGGATGAAGTTTATGCCGAGTTCCATTACATACCTTCTTCATTCCTCCTGCAGTAATACCAAGAAATCATTGTAATTGTGCATTCTAATACCTAGGAAGGAAATCTCTAATAGGAACAGTAACCCGAGTGTGGATCACACATAGCAGACCAACAACAGTCCACACATGGGAATCGAGTGCTAATACACTAATAATACATACCTGTATTTATAACGCCTAATAATATTATGTGTGTATTTTCGTCTTGGAAGAAACCTTAGGATTTTAGGACTAGGTGATGTGGCATGGCTTCAATGTTGTGATTTCCTCTAATTTATTTAGGGTTGTGATCAAATTGCACGAGATTACCAAAACTAGAATGGAATCATGCACTGTGGTTTAGAATTTGTTGATGGTTTTATAAATATTCTCAATTGTAAGTGATGATACAGTACGTGAGGAGATGGAGGTATTATGTAATGTAGGTTTTCCAGTTAAGATGTTCTGAAGCTGCGACATCAAGGTTGTAATAACGTACCTCACATTATCTCACGACGTCCAGCAGAGCAAATGGTATTCCACACAGGGTCTTTATCATTTAACATGTGTTTGTTTACAGATAAAGGATTGCATTTGGCTGGAAGAAATAGAATTTATCTACCGTAGTAGGGATACTCATGTGATTACACAATTTACGCAGAACGGGACACATCCGGCTACAGATCTCATAAAATAACTCTTTCTTTCAACCATTTCTCGATGCATTACTAATACGGATACTTTTCCAAGTAACAGAGAGAGGGATAAATCAAGATGATCTGTGAATGGGAATAATACTCATGAAAAAAGGGATGCTGAACTACAAAGTCATACTAGCAGTCATTCAAGCTTCTCCAAGAAATATTACAATTGTTCCTTCCTTTTCAATTATTTTACGTATTATACTTTTTGTTACTTTAGATCTTGGACTCTGGCCTATTATATTGTACCTAACATATTTCATTATAGGTAGTTTCAGAATCAGCTAATACATTACAATTGTTGTTTCGACTAAGATTATATTATTTAGAATTCTAAATACATTCTACTTTTATATATATTGTACCACTGGAAATGTGATAATTATTATTAAAGCTTTGATAAGTTCCGTGACCCGACCTCATTTTCATGATTTCATGTACAATCGTAATAAAGGCATTTTTCCCGTGCTAATTTTTCACCCTAGTTACTGTATTTATAATCATTAATCATCAGTGATTCAAACAGTAAAAATTCTTTAATTGTGAAAACTGTTTGCACATTTCCTCATTAAAGTGATAGTTGTTTGGTAAGTGCATAGCTGCCTGTATGCACTTACTAACGATTTCCATTTGTAGATGGAATCTAACTTTACTGGATAATGAAAATAAGAGTGTAGAGAATTAAGCCAGAGAATAATTTTGCTTTGAAAATCAGAGAAAGAGTTTTTTAGGTTAATGAACCCCATACTTATTTCAGTTAGTGGTTGCAACAAGGCAATTATAATGTACGTTGCATGTATAATTTGCATTGCTACAACATAATTAGAAGAAAATTACCTGTAATTTTTCCATATTCTAAGTGAAAAATAAAAGGCTTCCTATAGAAACTTGACGGTAGACAAAGCCAGCAGCTTCTACAAATATAATACTTATTACACTCCATAAGGAATTAGTTCATCTGTGCTATTGATGCTAATTTGTAGGAACTGTGTTTGTACAATAAGCAATAGAGAAAGGACTACACTCGCATGTCAATGTATTCCTGTGTCCATATTAGGACTTGTGGCTAATTGTTGCAGAAGAGTCAGTCAGTCAGTCCAGCTCAATTGAGTCAAGTGAATTGGATAAGATTATTGTGTAAAATTGAATACGAATTTAATCATTACTAAGCCCCTATGATGACACAATAGGAGTAGAAGTAGCTTTAACAGCATAATGGCAACAAAGAGCACAAGGGTCAATTTGCCACACGATGTTCATTTAGCATAATATTGCCGTTGCAACAATTTATATTATTATTATCATTTCATATTACTTTAAATTGCCATGCTAGTAGTAACCGTGCTTAAGAATATGAATTATTCCACATGAATGAACACAGCCATGCGCTAAAACTTAATTCCTCTATCAAATTACCCTTAAAGCATGGAAAGCCAAACAACACAACTTACGTTTCCATTTTTTGTCACTATTACTGGAATTAAATTTACGATAAGGTCATACGACAAAACTTTCTCAGATAAAAACCGTTGGCTGGCTTTACCCGATAGGAACATTTACACTTTATACAAACGATCTAATTTCTCTATTACTTATGTTATACTAATAGTACTATGTTTCACACAAGAAACTTTATTCTCACAAATTAAGAATAACTTTTCCAACTGTATTTCAATCCCATTTGTTTACAAATGGATTATTGCGCAGTTTAGATATTTAAATTCAATTTCAACATGGACGTACGTACAACGCACTTTTTCTACAGAGCAAATATTGTAGAGTAGTCATCAGCGTATATTGTATAGACTCTTGTACAGTGTAACGCTTTTTAAATAGGTAGAGATTATAATATAAATCTTATAACGTGTACACACACAAACAAGGGATTGTCAATTAGGTTCTTACAGTACTAACAATTGTATCTTGCCTACCACATTCACTCTATTACATAATACGTTGACAAGACCAGAAACTTGCATATATTTATTGTACTGTGTAGATCTACCTATATAGTAAGACTGCGCATATACAGACAACAGTTAAATCACATTATTACTACTAATATAAAGATGATGTAATGCTACATTTTAACAGTTGCCATTACCATTGTGGATTTGTGTTTACATAATGTTTTAGGTAGACTAGGCACATATTGAATTTACACGCAATATGCAAATACATTTTTAGATGCTAAATACAAATGTAAATGCTTTTAGAAACAAAAGTTGATTACTAACTGTTTAAATACAGATATGTAGTGCGTACATAACTCAAAAGTAGTTTTGTCAGAACGATATACGTTTTAAATATGCAGAATATGTACACATTATACACAAATGAATAGTTGGGTACTAAATATCGTATTACATGCACCTCTGGCGTTGGGTTATGGCGAAAACTTATTTTATGGTCACTTTGAATTTGTGCCAAATAAACTGAATTTTCAAATGATTTATGAGGAGAGGAAACTCTGACATATTCTAACTGTATTTGGGTAACGAAAAGCAATTTCATCTGTAAAGATTTAAAGCGACATTTTCTAATTGCTTCTTTTACAATAATATACTTGCACCAATATAACCCAACTCTGTAGAATTCGAATAAATTACAAGGAAGTAATATATTTTATAGCTTCATTTCTAACATTCCTGCAATTTTATTGTAATTCTTATTCTACTTATAAAAACTCTATAGGCACAATGTTTTCTTTTGGTATTTGTGTCATACGAACACAGAGGCAACGAGAAAGTCTTGCTTTTGTTTCCTCCAAAAAAAGTACAATAGTGAAGTTATATCATTGAGAATGTACATTGCATTAATGTTATCACACAAAGCTGTTGGTGTATATTATATATATATATTTATTTATTAATTGTCTCAAACTTTGAGATTGCCATTACAGACACAATAGTAAAAAACAACAGTATACAGGTTAAATATAATAGCTATTATTATTATTACCATTGCAACATGAGGTGCAGTGTGCAGTCATTCACACTAAGATTCATGTTCTACATAACTCATCACATAAATATAAAATGTCAATTAGTCTTCTGCAAGATTTCCGTTTTCACGAAATAAAAAATACATTAGTGCTGATTATGGACATACACCTACGCAAGTACAAGGAAATGTGCTGATGAAAACTATACTAGTAGTTTAATATTGGACAGTTAGACTGTACATAGTAAAATATCTTCTTTAGCTTGCATAATGATATTATAACTCTTGCAAGAAAACAAGAACAAGAATACCTATAGGATATCACCATGTAACATGTAATATTATACAGAGGGTGGGAACCCTAAATGGTTACCATTTTCTTGACGCTTGATAACTTTAGAAGCTAGAAACAGATTGCAAATGTGAAACGTATAGTCGAAAATGAAAACATTCGCCAACATTATATGTGCCAGTTTTCAAATTTCAAATTTCAAAACGGCTGCACCAGTCATGTTTCATGAACAGTTTTGAATAGTCATGTTTCAACTTTAAAACTTAAAAAATATAATATCGAAATTTTCTCTTTCGAATGAACATTTCACATTTTTAATCTGTCTTTAGCTTTTTAGTTTATCAAGCATCAAAGTCGTTTCCAGCAAGAGTTCCCAACCTCTGTAAAACAGCAGCGCATGTTTAGTTAAACCCAACTTCCTTTTATGAGCATTTGCTTGCATAATTTCCCAATCATGTCTACATCCTAAATATAAACATGTTACTCACTTAACAACCAAAACACTAAATTCTTCATAATACCTATAATAGGAATACAAAGACTAATATTTGTCTGCTAACGGTTGGGCTGAGCAGAATATCATAATACAAATACAACATGTGATTGTCAAATGACATTCAATTTGTCTCAATGTACAAAAATGATGTGTGTGTGTGTGTCTTATATTATTCTCCATATTATTCAAGACAGAATGTACGGGAGACACACAGACTGGTGGTCACTGACAATTGATGACATAAATTTTGGAAGTATTTATATATGCACGCAGCAGCAGCCACAAAGCCAGAGTATAGGATGTACTTACTTATATAAAAGGCAAGAGGGATAAAGATAAAGGTGTTTGAAATCTCGTGTTGTACATGAGTACACATATGATAGGAGGTAATACGCATCTCGTGTCATAATACGGCACATGTTGATATGCAAACATTTCATCCCCTAAAGTCTTATGTACCTTTTTTATTGATTTACTCAAGGCGTACGTCTTTCCAGCTCGTGATGAGACTTGACTCTCTTGAAAGGATGAAATACTAGACCAAAGGTAAACTTCGCATGAATCATAACCCATCTCATTCATAAAAGCCATAATGCTTACTTATATAAGACTATTATGTTTCTTGTCTTGCCTTATTGCATTATCGCATTAGTTGAAATGTAGTACAAACATGCCAATCCTTTTCCTACCTATATTTAGTTAGATATTTATGTGCCCCCCGAAAGAGTTCAAAGATCTCTTCGAGTACTCAACGTCAAATAGTAAACACATTCTGATCTAAAGATGAGAAATCCAACAGTAGTAATAAAAGTAACAAAGTCATAATCTGAAAGCTTCAAAGAGAAAAACTGCACGAGAAGATGTTGAAGTACAAGTAAGAAATCTACGAATGACACCACAGTACACAATAAATTGCATAACAAATTGTTTGCCTAAAATTCTTCCGCAGAATCGGTGACAAAGGGATGTAACTGTGCAAGTATTTACCATTTTGGTGAAAGAGTTGTATTTATTGCGACTTGAACCTGACACATGAGTAAAGATGGAAAGAAAACAATAGGAAATAAGGAAGCGTGGTTACACGCAAGTTGAAACCATGAACTTTCAATTTACATTTAATGTGGATTGTATTATCTGCATTCCCCTTATGGTGTCCTGCTAACAGAATAAGAAGTAATATGAAAATCTGTAAAAGGTTTGACTTGAGTGAAATCACAAGGCATGGCCATGGCATGAGAGTTGAAGTGGGAGATGGAGAGTTATTTGATGGCAACCAGAAGAAGTGTGGGGAGACTGGAGACTTTTGCTAACAGTGCATAATAATAAGCTGTGAATGTAAACTATGACTACTAGGCATAAAATGACGAACACATAAACTTACTTTACTCGGGCATTTTACTATCTGACCGTATCATATCAAATCGTACACAGAGTGCACTATGCAGGCTACTATACCTTCCCGTGCTAAATCCGCTGTCAAAATGTGAGTCCAGTGAACACAAAACCAGATAAATAGAAGTCTCTACAAGCTTTCTCATTTATTTTATGAACGTCTCCCAGCCATTAAGTGTATTACCAGAGGAAGCATATCTCTCTCCCAGTTTTAAAGCCAATAAAACCAGCTGAAGCAATGCCTGCATTTTCTCTGTCTCTCTCTCTGCGTTGTATCGGTTCCACAGTCAAAAACCAAATAAACTTAAAATAAGCCAATTCACTTTGTACACTACCATTGTAACTTTTTACGAAGCACAGTGTCATAGATAAAAATACCTAGGATGGCCTATGGCTGTCTATACGTGGAAAGAGCTTTTAGCTATACACATCACAGACCAAAACAGCAATTTACACGCAGATATGATAAACGCAAACGGTATCACATCGTACACTCATAAATAAGACTCATATACTCCACTACACACTCACGGCAGATAACATTTCTATGAATGACGGACACCACAGTCAAATGTGGGTAAAAGGTTTTCGAATGTCCTCCGAGCTATGAGATTTCTGAAAGTAAGGCATATACAAAATATTATACGACGACTGACGACTCGAAGACTAATATAGTAATTTACCTTACCCTTAATTTTGTATTCCTTTACATGGATTTATTCCTATTGGTCATTCAGAAATAAATGACTATGACTGCCATAATAACTCCTATAACATTGCTCTCATATAATCGTCATAGTACACTCAATACTTAAATGGTCAAACGGATTACAATTCTATACAATACCTTTATTAAATCAGGAAACACAATACTATGCTGAACTTGAGTTGTCTTGTCTAGACGAATATAGATAAGAATTCGTTGAAGAAAAGCTTTTCTATATTATCTTATTTTAATATGGACCGGTATATTCATGACCTCTATGAACATCGAAATTTGAACTTTTATTATCTTCTAAAAACAAAATCACCTAAGGAATGTCTGGGCTGCCCATTAGCACCTTTAATAATAAACCTCATTTGTGAAATCCTATTTGTAAGAACGCAAACTCGCCCTTCTAACCGTTAATGCCTACAATAGAAATTGATTTCGATGAGAGAGGAATTTGAAGAGCTTCGAGTGCCAAATCATTCTGACGAACCGTTTAAATCATTGAACTGTGAACTAACGTCTGTATGAATAGGCGGATTTAATACCTACGTAAAATTATGTACATTACAGTGATCTGTAACATAAGGAAAATAGAGAAAATGATTTTAGAATAATTTCTTGCAGTAAAAACTGGATATAATACTTCTACAATCGATAAAAAGTAACTTTAATAACAGTTTTGCAAAAGTAATGTTCCTTACACATGTAACATGACGGTACTTAGAAAAATGTAAGACAAGCAGAGAATATTATTACGATTAGTACGTATAGAACATTAGTGCTACTATATAGGAATACCTACATCATTACACTGGAAAGGTGGAGAAAGAATAAAATATATTGTTATGATCTGTAAGGAAGGAAATAGCCAAGTAAGTAAGACAAGACAAAGTGACATTGAACCTAGGAGCACCTATAATGTTTGATTGAACTTGAGATAAGTTAAGGTGAATCATATAATAAACTGCTACAGAGTGTACATAGATGTGGGATATAAATGTAGGTATCTAATTAATGTATCTGCAGAGTAAATCTAAATACAAATTCTAGTTATAACAAGTGATATATCGCAGTTGCCATAAAACCTTTAGTATGTCATATCATTACAATTACAACTGTAAGAAACCGTAACTATCTGCTACTGGTGGTCTAGTACAAGAAGTAAAAACGGGTTCGGATACAATATAAACACATAAAGGCTAAGTGAACATATTTAGTAAGGCAGATTATGACTGAAATTAAAAAATACAAAAGAACCATGACGAGATATTAGTACCTAAAGTTGACCCGTGAGTTATACATTGCGATTGCACAATTTTACATTTGCAAATTGTACAAGTATCTAAATAATTTTGCTTCCGTATATCTATACCTATATACAGGTTGCTAATAATCCTATTCAATATCTACTCCCGGATTTTATCAAAATTTGCTGCATTAACATTATCCTGCATCTTTAGGTATAGGCATAGTGGTGTAATACGATAAATGTTAAGTCAGCTTGCCAAATTCTGGTTAGAAATAGCAGTACTTCTGACCACAGCACATTTACACAGTGGAATATCACTTTAATCCTATTTTTAACAAAGAAGACGATCACAGAGCCGAGATGACTATTGTACAAATAGAAAAACAGAGTTGGAAAACTAAACCCCAAAACGAAGCTGCAGCTGGGTGTAACCAACTTAAGTATTCGGAATAATAATATTATATATACGTAATCTTTCTAATTTAGTATCATACTTAAGAATAACATGCCTTGCTATCCCACTGTTATGTTCTATGAATGTTAACGGAAGCATGGTTGGGTGCTGGTGCTTTGGCTTTGTGTGTGTGTACATAATGATGTTATATATAATTCATGCTTTTACTCATATAACAAACTTACTATAACGTTTCTCCTGAATACACATTTCCATGTAAAAAACTGAAACTTTTTCAATTGGCTTCCGAAAACCATGAAACTGGTAACTTTAGTATCAAATTCATCTTCATAGTAGAGTACAGTTTCGACATAGTAAAATCGATGAACGAAGATAACGTGCCTTAACACAAACTAATCTCAGCCTTTCTCATCAGCAACGCAATTCCCCATAATCACAAAGTATAACAGCACAACCATGAATCTACCTAACAAAACTACCCAACCTACCTTATCAGATTTTTACTACGTGTATTAATTACCATTAAGTAATAACAAGAGGCAACAATATCATCACGTCAGTACAAAAACCTTGTAAGAATACTACGAAAGAGTAAAATAGACTCGAATGAACATATAATCAATTGTAAAAAACGGTATTATAATGTCTAGTCTAGTTATATAAAAGTAAATACGTTTCAAAAAGTATTTTTATCAATAGAAAATTCTTGGCTTTATAATAACCTAATTAAATTCATTAAGTTAGTTTACAAGTTTAATACATAACATACGTTGTTTGTTTCTCCACTATTTTATTTACAAAGTTAAGAGTAAAACAAAGCTAGAATGTTTATTTCTACTGCCTTATATAAACAAAAGAGAATATTCCAGAACAGGTTAGTATGTTAGTCTGCAAAATATTTAGTATTAGTAGAGATGGTTATACAGGTTTATTGTGAGAGATCAGCCTCGAGTTATCTAGTGCTGTCAGTCAAATAAATTAAATAAAAAAAATTAATGAAAATATAAGAAAATATATCGCCTGTATAACTTGAAAAAATTTAATACTTAAATTAAGTGTCTCCAAATTAAAATAAATATTGAATTTAAATTCAGTTCATCCTTGGTTTTGACATTTATTCACTTTACTTTGACTTATTTGTCAAACCCAAATGCTTTGAAATAATGTACTGATATGTAAATACCGATACATAGTTTGAGCTTTGAGCTTTGTATTGTTTATTTGTGTCAAAATAAGACGACCAACACCTTTTAGAAAGTCTCAAACTTCTTTCAGTGCAATGAGTCTGTCAATCTACCACGGTTTACGATTATTTTCGGTCTTTCTAGTTGTTAGAGCAGATGAATCACGTATGACAGTTCATGCCCAAGAGTTTTTAATAATCTATGTATTTCTATTAAAAATGAAACACATTTACACAATATGTGCCCACATGAAGGCAACTATTGCAAGTGTTGGAAGTAATATGTATTGTGGTTTAGTTTATGCAATCATAAAATGCAAATAAATTACTTTTCATACTTATAAATATAAGTTAAGATAAAAAAGTATGCAATCTGTTTCTCTATATTAATATATACATACACAAACAGGACAAACACATCCCTGGCCGCAGTTTTATTGTAAGACAAAGTATACAATCTAGTACATAATGTGTTTTAGTAGGTACTCTAAACTCGTTTCACTGAAAATGGGCATATCTTTTAATTTTCATGAACATAAACTGAAGCTGTAAACTGTAGCCAGCCGAACATAGTTTTACTTGCAAATAGAATTGGTTTTATATGATTGGGAGGAGACAGTTTTATCAAAGAAGAAAAGTATTCTGTGGCATAAGTATAACAATAAAAATATTAAATGAGGAAAATGAGACTGGAAGAATCTGGTTGGCAATAAAATGAGATATCTCATAGAATAAACATTTGTAGTTGAAGTACTTCTAGCCCATGTGCTTGTGAATTATTAAGTACGTCTGGCGGATATGCACTGGTGTGTACACGTGTTGTGCATCAATTGAATTTCTGCATTCGTTGCAATTGCTGCACACAAGACTTGTATTACTTATTATTCATTCACAAAAAGTTACAGTCGAATTGCTTTGTGAAGATAATTTTCATAGGAATCTTTATCACTCACAATGAAACATAAAAATCTTTTCTTCCCTACTTTCAAACACGAATTGCAGATTCAACTGTAATTAACAATTAACTTCAGCCAGAACAAAAACACAAAACAAAATCCAACTGGCTTGGTCTGTCCATTAGACTAGCAAAAAACTGGAAAGCCTAGGGCTTTTCAACCAGCATTGCATGTCATTACAAAAGTTATAAAACAAGGTTACCTAAAATCGTTAAACTTTGTAGGTTGTCGACTAACAATTTTTATAAAAAATTATTCTGACTATGGACATTTAGAAATTACGAATCTGCAATTCTGTTCAGTTTGTTTTATTTCAACTTTGCTTTTTAAAGCTCATTACTATGTTTTTATTTTAATATTTTGCAAATTACACAAATGGGCATTGCTTTAATTAATTGTGCGCACATTTCTAAGAGTCATTCTGCTCATATTTTATGTACACCTTTAATTTTTACTATGCACAGAAACTGACACATATCAGTCAAGGTGATTTTAGTAAAGCAACTATTAATAATTTGTCGGCACGGTGAAATGTCAGTTCAAAATTTTTAATAGTCAAGGTAGATCGCTGTTAAAATCTCATTTACATTCTTAAAGACTGTACATGAAAGGTTTCTTGACAGCCATACAATGATAACCTGAAAAAACAATGGAAGGGTCACAGGTCACATTTCTTGTCTCAAGTTACTTACATTACCCATGAAATCAACGTGTGAACGTGTAATTAATCTACGCCTTGTGTGTTCGACGTTTTAATTTTTCATGGTTTAAAGTATTCACAAACACCACCATCGCATCGCCCCAACCTACAACTAACACAGTTCTATATAACACCGAGTAATTCAACTCTCCTTCAAAATGAAGTGTCTAATTGCAAGTGGAAACGGAATAATACACACAGAGATGCTTCTTTCCCAATAACTAACTGCATTCCTCATTTGAAACATGAGAAGTATCTTGGCCACTTACTTGCGTGTCGTATACACAACATACAAAACCATCTGAAAATCTGAACACCATAATACGGCATACGCGTACAACGGTTCTAATAGAACGTGTACCCGTTCAATTATTACAGGTACTACTACAATTACATGTAAAAAATATTAATACAAGCCTTTTCTTTACTTTCCATTTAATAAAAGTTAATATTTGTGTATGGAGAGTTAATTTTGATACTGTGGTATTGATGACATAAGAAACATTGAGGTAAATATCCAATAGTCAATTGATACAGTTGTTTAGAAGCATACTACAGACGACGAGATAAACGTGAGTGAGTGAAGTGAACCACCAGGGAAGACAATTTAATTCCGATACTTTGGAGTTATCTCAACCAATTATGCATCCATAACAAAGCAGGATGTCCAAACCACGTATGTAACAAGAACTGGTACTACGTCGTACCAAATAAGAAGTAGAATATTTACAAACAAGACAAAGCGACCCTATTATGGCACTTAAAGAGTGACATGAACAAACAAGATAGTAGTAACATCAAGTTTGAGTAATAAATCTCAAATTATGTCTCAATTTTGTGATGTTATACACCGACTAACAGCCTTTTATGATAATCGATGATTTTGGCGATGATTATTGCAAAGCAAAAAATGAGAAATGCTTACGTTTGTAGATAGCTGATTTGTCAGAGTCTGAACCTTTTCTTGGGCCTCCGTCAGATCACGCCTCAGTTTCCTAATTTCATATGCCTGTTTCTCTTCTTGAGTGCTGTATATGGATGACGCCGTTGACACTAAGCTCAGTGATGAACCATTAACTAGAAACAATAAATTTAGGTTATCCTAATGGCGTCTGTTCGTATATAACGTTTATTTAAAAAAACATATTCTAATCCTAGACAAATCAAAGTACTTCTTCAATTCTTAGAACAGAAACGTTGACAGACGAGTTTAAGGGAAAAATCATGCTAAAGTTGTTTACAATTACTTTTTTTTATCGATTTCCGAATATTCCTGTTATATATTAAAATTTGTAATAAGCAATTGTCCAAAAAATCGTTAAAATGAAAGAAAGTTAAATATTTTTAATAGGGCTTTTAATAAATGCCGATGCCTTACATTATTTATAGAAATATTATTATGTACACTCAATACATAGATATGCGATTACTCGTAGGAATAATCTTCAGTAATCTGAAAGTCATCTTATTGTGCTTGAATTTTTGTATAGCTACGTGTGTCTCTCAATTATTTCTCTCTATAGGTCCTGCTGACCATTTATTAAATTCCAATGTATATAAATGTATCTCAATGTTATACTACAAACTTACTCTCATCTTCTTTGGTGGTAATTTTGGCTAGAAATCCAGAGTAAGGTGACATGCTGAGACGCACACTGTGGCTGCTTGCAGGTGTTGATGAGTATGGTCCTTGTCCCCCGCCACACATTCTATGATTTATTACAGAAAAATATTTCATTCATTAGTTACACATTTTATGCAATTTTTAACATTTTTCAAATTGAGACATACTGTACTCACTCAGTTTTAATAATATATTGTACAAATAATAAAGTCATTCATCCATTAATAACTCCTCATGAATACAATGAGTGCAGCCGTGAATACAACATCAAGTTCTAATACACACAGCAGCAGATTGTATTCCTTCAGCATTAATCTTCAGTCAACAACAGACTGTTCAAAATTCAATATTGGTCTCATCTCAATTCATTGTATGTGTTCTATCCCAGTTACAGAAGAGAGATTGGCTACAGTAGGTACTACTTTTATTTGTTTGCATCGTTGCATCCCTCAAATAATGCATTGTTTTAAATATAAACATACTATACAAATATATTTTCAAGGTAGTTTCAAGCGGGTGGCATATAAAATATTACATATTGGTTATGTTGTGCATTATTATTATTTCCTTCCCTGGGAATACATGCAAATGCGCCTTTCGTCAACTTTCAAGTGGCCACACAATATTCTCAACTTGAAGTAGCGAGAAGAAGCAAAATACATCTTTATAAATAACGCTACTCGAAAAGTACAAGTCTTACATGTACAAAATCCAATTTAGTATAACGAAATCTCCTTAGAGTCTTGAAGTACTTACAAGAGCCTATAATTCTTGATGCACTCTGCGTGCTGTTTATATAAACATACGTTCGCCACTTCTATTCCTATCACTGAACAATTCGTACAAAGTTTATTGATTGTCAGACCTTATAAGGTGAACGGAATTCGAGCAGGCCTATGGTCTTCAGACTCATGCTTAGACTATCCATGCAACAACAAGAGAATGGCATTGCATTTTAGTTTCAACTCAAGATTGAATTGATTCTGAATAATAATCTTCGTCTCATGAAATGAACAACACACAACAAAGGTATCTCTACAGCTTACGTTTCATGCTCTATCCTTAACAACGATGTTATTCTCTTCATTCACTTTCATGGATGTTTAGCCAATCACAAACAATAATAGTCAATCTTTAAAATACTTTCTTTCTATCAGTGTGGCATCTAGCTTAATTACAATTTGCTTCATGCCAAATTTGTTTAAGCAATGTGTTATATCACGCGATGTATAGTAGAACTACGTAAATTTCAAAATTAATTGGCATGTGGAGAATTGTATTTAATGGGAGAACGATTAACGCTACATATTATTATCGTTTGTTCCTCTAATTAAATACTATGATTGAAAAATACAAATATAAATATTTGCATTATAATTTACAATACAGCAAATAACACGAAATTGCACTATTTATAAAAATTATATATTTATAATTGCAATGCAAAGGATGAGAGTAATTAATGACCCTGAAATGCAACGCTTAGCGTCTAAATGTATTGTTTATGTTTCATAAACAATATTTAATGACGACGTCACAGGCCATTAGCTCTCCAATTACTGATTACAATTTGCAATAAATACAGAGCTCCACATAAAATTCTGAATTCGAATGATATTTTCTGCAAAACAGGTTTTACTGGCCGCCACTCCTGGAGCAATACAATACAAAACGTTTAGCTACCAGTTGAACATAATTATTTGTCTACATTCGCTATAAAAACCAATTCGCAGCAATGCAAATGGTAGGCGTTCTCATCTTTAATGAGGCAGTTAGAAACAAGTAAAAAACAGGAGAATCCAGTCATCATGTAATAAGAGAGAAATCCACAATCATTTATTATATCTATTTTTTACTTTAAATTTCTCATCATTTTAGACATGTGACGCTTACCGAGAGGTTGTCCCTTGAATAGGCGATGTGGGTAAATTACTAGAATTAGGAGAGATTGGTGAACTGTAGTAAGTATCATCAGTTCTTTGAAGCATCGATGGATAAAGCTTCTCTGATTTTGTCGACCTGTTTTAAAATCAAACAAAATATTATTAACCATTGCCGCATTGCTCACCATTCAATACAGATATTTCAACGTTGATTTCTAATGTTGTATTAAAAACATCTTTAGTAAATAATGCGGTTTCATGGCGATTGAACCGATTGCTTATTTCTGTGAGTGAGAATAATCTATTTAAAGGTACAAATGAAAAAATTAAATTAGAAAGAATGAGCGGACTGATTAAAGTTGTCAAGTTCAGAAACATTTGCAAAAATTAAATAAAGCTTGTTAGTATTGTATAGAAATGTTAGTGCAATTGTTAGTAATGGAAATAGAATCATGACAAATTAAACGAATTAAGTTTCAGTTGGAACTTGCGTTGCAGAAAACTAGGACGTTTACTAACAAACTTTTATCCTGCAAGACAAAGTTGTTAATTTGTCGACGGCTAAACCATCTTAGCAACTCTAGGAATTTTATATCCCTACTAGCACACGTGTTCTTTGTTTAGTAGAAAGTTTTTATAGTGAGAAAACTGAAAAGAAGTTTAATTACCTTGGAAAAGTCCTTTCTCTGAAATGACTACAATGCGTAAATAGTAGAAGAGAGTGGGTAGGTATAGATATAGTTCAAAGTAGATCAATGGAAAGGATGGTATGCATATAGAAGTGGTAGTAGTCGGCAGGCATCGAAATCCAATTATTGTTCATGAGCACACAGAATGGAAAAAACAAAGCAAGAGTAAGTCATAATTAGTTCTACTGTTATAAGTCATACACACGGGAAAACATCATACAGGGTATACAGTCATGTAGTTATAAGTTAAGTAGTATTGTTAGTACGCCAATTAATACTTGAATCGTTAATAAGCGTTAACAGTAAGACAAAATGTATTAAAATTAAATTAGAGTTAAAATATAATTTGAAATAAAACCCTGATTTTGTACAAGAAATTGTTAGAAATATCAGAGTAATATAATTTGCAATCAAGCACCGGTTACATAATGAATGATTAGGGACGTACAATTCAATATTACTAAAATAAAAGTCTCTTTGCCAACTAACGGACCTGATACTATTACTTCTATTCAATCTTGGACTTCTTGACGGACTAGTGTCCCTTGGACAAGTAGATATTCTTCCTTGAGTCAAACTATTAGAGCGTACGTCCCGGAGTTGAGCTGCCAATGAACAAGTGGAGCTGATGGATTCCAGGCTTTCAGCCTCCGTCATGCTTCCTGAAAGACAAAAAAATGTAACAATTTTATTCACTGTTGTAGTATTTTCTTAATTCAATTTCATGCTTGCACATTTTCACAATATTGACAGTACATTAAATTTGGATACGGATAAAAAGTTACAGCATCAGTTTTCATAGCTGAAAAACACAATAGACCTGCAGGCCTACAAGTTTTAAGCGAGGAAAAATGAGAAACCTTTGCGTGAGTGGAATCGGTTTCTACGCCAAATCAACACACCAAGCAAGGCAAACGCTCCGCTAATAATAACTGTAAGTAAAAGGAGTTGGTTGTGTGTAGTAGTAGAGTTGTGTGATAATGATGTTATGAAATAACGTCTTTCCCAAGTTCTGTAGTTTAAAAACTACTCTGCTATATAAAACAATTTTTAATAAAAGCAGTTTATGATTTTGCATAAAATTGTTACGTTTATAGAGAAAATTGCTATCAAACAACTAACATACATGCACAGAGTAATATACGAAGATTAGTGATGTCTTTTAAGTGCATTTGTAAGAAAAAGTAAAACTACGACAAACTCAGTGTCCAGCTCTAGATCGTACCATGTCGCACCATTTTGTTCTAAAAGCACTTTTAGAAGATTATTAAATGATGTATGGCTGAATCAAAAAGCAATTCTTAATGTGCACCACTTTTATTTCTTGTGAGTTTGGCGTAGAAAAAGTTGCACATTATCATTTAATAATTCAACTGATGAATAAATAATTTGAAAAACTTTATCCTTAGTACGTCAATCATGGAAAATTTGAACTATGGCAGTACTTTGTTAAATTTTACATGCAGTGATTTAACATTGCTGTATAATACTCACTCGCAGTATGTGTTTTCCTGATTATATTTTATGAGCAGAAAAATACATTTTGCAACTTTTTTAAACTGATAGAAATTATATAGCATTATACTTAAGAGTACACTTTATGAAGTAATTTTCCTTTCAGTAATGCAAGTAAAAAGAAGTTGCTGAATAGGTAGTCCTCATAGAGTGGAGTAGTCCTTCATATAGAGGAATGAAACTCGCCATGGACACTTTACTGTTGAATGGTTTTTGTGTGGAGAGTTTGTGTTGAAAGTGAATGGAAAACACTTTAAATTCCCTTAGTAAAACATCGGCTTTCGTAAGTTCAATTCAACCCAAAAAATTCTATTTTAACGCAATAAAGTTTACACGAAGATGAAAGAGGTAAAATGAAGCATAAGAGTTATTTGAGAAGGGAGAACAATAAATTCGATTTCACACTTTGGAGAGAGGGAAATGGCATGATTTGTGTGCACCATTATTCTATCCGTTAAATGCCAGAGATGCGAACCTTTAGCTGAAACAAATTTTTCAGGGCAGACCTTTGCAGCTTTGGCTCTAATAGAAATCTGTACAAGTACAAATTGAACTCTTGTCTTCCACAGTCTGTACTTTCGATCCTGCACACTCTTTGCTTTTATCCTCCAGCTTCAACTCCAATTTACATTCGTATAGCGAATTCGCAATTTACAATGGTACAACAATCCCATTCAATATTGCTTTAAACCTTTATTCTACCAAATTACCAAAGACCCACCCGACTTTGTACATTCTATTTATACAGACATGTACGGGGTATGAATATACAACAATCCTGTTCATCCACTCTTATAGATTTATTCATGACTAACGACGGAATAGTTTTCAAGTGTTTAAAAGACATCAAATTATCTCGGAGCAATTCTATCTTGTTCTTTTATTATTTGTTAGTCCGTCAATCTCAACTATATGCTTCTCCGACCATAACAACATAAATGAAAAGACAGAAGTCTGCAATGGGTAAGTAATTCAGTATGAAGTACCAGGAAAGGAAAAACTAAAACGTCGTAAAAAATTGCACACGCTTTGTGTTCTGGCTAGCAAGAAGTTTAAAAATAAAAAATAGATATACACACTCTGAAAACATCTGAGTTAAGTACAGATTCCTATATTATATTCGATTTTATATAGATATATATTTTCACCGACAAAAACTATCAAAGAATACAACTACTGGCGACTGACTTGTAAAAGTATCTCCAAAAATATAACTTTACATCTTCCAAGAACTCCCGAGAGAAAATTTCATTGAGAAAGGAAAACTTAGAAGAAAGCCCATCAAACAGAGTTTCACTTGAACCCATGCCGCCATGCGACGTGTATGTATAGTTTATACAGATACTTTTACTAAAACTGTCCAAAGGGAGAAAGTTCAATGCAATCTGACAATCTGAGTCACCGAGGAATTCTACAGCACTATAATGGTGCTAGTCAATAGCCATTTCATTTCTCTCATTCATTTCAATGAACATAATATTCTGCACTACTCTATAAATAGTTCCGAACATTTAACAAAACACAAGCTAAAGGTTTTACTTCCTTTTCACTACATCTTGCAGAGTTTTGTATTTTCTTTGAATACGGTCATTAAAGAAAAAGCTTTGGTTTTCCCCACAAGACAAACTATTACGAAGGGAAAGAAATCTAATATCCGTATAGAAATATAACGCAATATACTAATAATAAGAATGCAAGTGGATAGCTCACCTCCAACAAGACGATTGGGCGCACTATTAATGGAAGCAGCATATCCCGTGCTGTGTCTCATCCAGGAGTAAGGACTGGCATTGGCAGCGGCAGAAGCGGCAGCAGCATAAGCTCGAATCTCACTGTAATTGGAGTAGCCACCAGTGTCACTCAGAGAGCCATCATTGATAACTTTATTGTAGCGAGACATTCGTTCCTTGTTCGCATTCGGAGTTCCATAGATTTGTGAGTGCTGCTGTTGTTGGATGGCAGCCAGAATTGCCGCATACTCGGCAGAGGAGGAAGCGCCTTTAGGAAGACTCTGTGAACCCAACATTCGTTCTCGTAAACTCTGAGACAACTGTGCGGCAGTTGGTGTGGTCAACGACAAAGACTTGTAACCCAGGGGCTGAGTGCTCTGAGAAGAAAATGATCCCGAATTCCTGGAACACGTTGAAGAAGCATATTCCACATCACTCGCGATACTCCCGCCGCCTCCTCCATCACCTCCGTCACCATGAGACTGATGATGTTGTTGTTGCTGCTGCTGTTGTTGTTGGTGATGATGATCTCTTTGTGCCTGGGCCTGAGCTAACTGATGCTGCAAGTGACGGTGATGACTATTCATTTCGTGTAAATCGTTTGTGGTCTGAGTGCCGCCGCTGACCTTGACTTTGGTGCGTGGTTTGGGGCTGGATGCAACAGGACCCATTGAAGTCATAATGACAGACTGTCCATACGGACTTTGACCTGAGGACGGGATGGAAGAATGACAATTGGCACTGGCCATGGCCAAAGCTGCATGAGCCTGCTTCAGTTCTTCGGCGGTGAGCATCTCTTTCATTCCTCCGAGTCCTTTGTCATACTTTGCTTGAGATGAAGTCAACTGGGCGTTTGGAGCATTAGCAGTTCCATTGCCGATGGAACGCCGCACGTATCCGAAATTTGGATGTTGTTGCGAAGCAGCAGAAGAAAGAACTTTTGTTGGGTAAGTTCTTTTGGTGTCTCCATTACTTCCACTGCCACTACTTCCATTCGTGCCATGATGCCCGTGGCCACGATGACGCTCCTTTTCTCTCTCTTCTTTCAACATTCTTTCAGCCATTTCTTTCCCATAGTATTCTTCTTTCAGGCCTACCATCAACACAAATAACACACCAATGAAAAAAATCTTCCATCGATCGTTTCTGTCTTTTAATCTTGTACGCACATACCAATATTTGGAATTGGCGAACAACACTTATATATTTATGATCCAGGAGTCACAGTAAGCTTCCATAACATGCGTAAATCTCTCCTATATTTTATCGTTTATCGACACATATGCAACTTCCACGCTGTACGCGCAACTTTTACTTAACTGCAATGTTCTTAGACACCACAAGCTATCCCTAGAAGAAAGTAGTCGGTAGTAAAAGAATGATGGATTTATACGTGTGAACCTGAGTCGAATAATGGTCTTTGTTATTTGTAAAGAATATCGTGGTCATAAACAGAATCGCATCGAAAGCGATAAAAGCTTACTGGTTAAACTACTTTCCAAAATGATATCTCTAACAATCATTGGACATGAAGAGGAAACACATAAACGTAAAACACGATAAAGCCTATTTAATATATCTCCAGATGAATGTAATAAGATCAAAGAAAAATAATTTTATAAATATGCATCGTTTTTGTATTTGTTACGTCTGACTATGGGATCATTTACTTATTATTCAGTTGGTTTGTATTCCGAATGGCAGACAGACTCCCTGGATGAAAGATACAAGAAGGTATGGAATAAAATACAATAATAATTGAAGTACTTTACCTATCATTCCTTTTTTACTATGCTTGGCATCATCCAAACTATTTTTCATATATTTCCCCTCCTCTTTCTTTGAATGAGAGGAATTGACTGCAAGATGAGCATGTGGATGAGATTGAGCTGAGTGTGTTTGGATTCCATTGCTCGAGGTATAATTGATCTGCGTTGATCCGGTTAAGCTCCCGGATTTCTCTCTTACCACAGCTAGTCGACTTGAACTGCTGTTATCGTCTGTTGAAGTGGAACCGATAGAACTTCGACTGCAGCCATTAACTTCTTCCCGTTGCTGATGCTGTCGGCCAGAAACTTGTCTGCAAATTATAACGTTATTATCATGAAATCGATATCACTCAATGAACAAGTACTTCTCCTGAATCACTGCAAAAGTTAATATACTGATGCAAAATGAACAAAGTGCTTTGCGGATTTATTTTCCTTTCAACTTCAATAACAATATTCCTAATTTAATTTTTCACTGCTGTTGCTACTACACTGACAATTTTCGCACTTTCTCTTTTAATTCGAGGTGATGCTGCTTTAGCCGTAAGGTCTACTTTTGCTTTTTATTAAATAGGTCATGTTATAACATGTAGGTGCTTGAAAAGTACAATTAACGCTGTTGTAACATGCGACATGCAATATTGGTGTAGTCGGTATAATAAATTTATACGAAAAACAGTAGACGTTTTTGGCAGAATATACTTACAGGATGTATTTACACAAGTGGTGGAAGAAGAATGTGTCAAAGCAGTCGAATGAAATGAATTTACTAGTCACGTAGCAAAATGCAACCTACCCGAAAGAATTGTAATAGGAATGATCAAAATGACAGTAAAATGAACCAGGTGCACTTACTTATTGCTCCCACATCGAATATTACTTTCACCCGCAGAATCGAGTTGACGCCGACTTCGACAACCAACAACTCGATAAATAATACTCTGTGAGTCAAATGGCTCTCGTCCCCTACTGATTTCCTCTCCAGCTCTCTACTCGGTCGAAATGCAATACGGCAAACAGTAAAGAGCACAAGACATATATTTGTAAGTCACTTTTCACAAATGTAGTAATATTAATTCATTAGTTTTTATTAATTCGCCACAAGTTGGCGAGAAAAGCGAGAGGAAGTTAACACAATGCTTGTTAACAAAAAGGAAACTGAAGGAATTTAATAATTAAAAATTAAAAAGTTATGCACCAAGCAAAAAGGTTTTAAATAATTGTCAGGCATGATACAATAAACTAAAGTGCAAGTAGCAAGAGTTAATATTTACAAGTTATTACTACGACAGGTTAACAAGTAGGAAATTCATGCTCTGAAAGTAAAGTTTAAACAAATGTTGGAAGGAAAGTTGGTTTTAGACGTTTCAGAATTTACATTAAACAAATTAGGAAGAACTGAGACCCGCGGGATGCAGAAATACACTTTAATGCAAGATGAATCGTACGAAATAAGTACATGCATCAATGAGTTTTCAGTCATTACCTGAAGACTAGCGTAGGGACTAGAAAGTTCCGAGTTGACAGAGGAACTGGTTAGATCAGTGGGGATTTCATTAAGATCCGAAATTCCACTTGAGAGAGAGCTCGAATCGTCAAAACTACACAGCATCAAGGAAAAACAAGCAACGCGTCTTAGACACAGATTTCCATATTTACAAACAGTTAAAGGTGAAAGCTTACAGTTGTTTCTATAGGCATATATTATTAACGTTAATTTTAAGTACAAATATTATACGTTCTACTTTAAACACAACGGATTCCATAGATCGATTCGTGGATAGTTAGAAAACGATTAGTGGTTTGAGGTAAATGCACAGCAACGACTACTATCTTCTAGATTACTTAACTATTGCTGTATTAGTAAGCCGGTGTGAGATCCACAGAAGTAATTATCTAATGCAGTTACATAAAATATAAATAAATACCACGTGGGATGGGATCTGCATGATAACGATGGCAACAAAGGTAGACGAAACTTTCATAATCTTCCCTTCATTTCTCTTCTTTTTTACCAAATAAAATGCATACACACATGTCTCAAGCATAATATTGTGTTTTACACAAATTCTAAACAAATTCTAAATTTGACCTCAGAATCCTGCATTTAATAAGAAATCATTTCCACACTACTTTTGCAGTCTTATCATTAGAGAAACAAATAATTACAATATTATTTCATTAGCGAAACCACACGATATAGTAATCAAAAAGGAAAACAAGTCACCGTTCTTTACATGTACATAATGTGCTAGATATTTATATGCATGCTAAAAAAAGACGTGAGTCCACTAAATAGTGCACAGGTTGTGAAAAACAAATCTCATAATACCCAGAAAATTACATTTTAGTTTGTAATGTAATGTAAATGTAAATATTACATGGTAAGAATAGAAGTATCATAATTTGTATTAGTATAGGTAAGGCTCTAACGAAATAAAACGAAACCGACCAAAAACAGGTAACCGATAGGAAGTTTCGTTTTTTATGAAACGATGTTAAAAAATAATGTTTGCTGTTTTACATGTTAATGGAATAATCAAAAAGCTCACATGGTATATGATAGCTAACAGAATTGTAAGTCTAAGTGAAGTCTGAGCCAGCGAGAGAGATTTGGGATGACGCAGGTGTTTTCCCTAGAAGTGGCAGCTACCCTTCTTTCCTCCATGCGTTTCTTACATATCTCCTCTGCTGTTGTATTAATTCAAGGAAGATTACAATTTCTGTCTCCAGTAGTCGGACAAAACTTTCTAGCAAAGCTTTCCGTTCCGAACTCTGTATGCATATATGATAGAAGTACTCAAAGCAACTTCTGCCAAACATACATTTGACTGTGAGTAGGGTACCTAACACACAGCACGGAAAGTAAAACAACCACACGACATGCGACTGCCATTCATTACCCTTTCTAGCAGAATGAGTCAGGGAAATACTCAATAACTATTGTTTTGTTGGCGTGTGTTGTAAACTACCCCCGGAGGAAAGAGTAAATCGAATAACCTATGTCGGAGAAACTTGTGGAGAAACATTTTCTAATTGTGGAGAAAGCAATTCAGACTAGTCAAAACAAAAAACTGGCCAGTATGTACGTGCAACGTTTGAAGAAATGAAAGGTCATTTCAGATGTGAAACTATTTCATTACAAACCAAACAGCTAACATATTCAGAGAAATGAAAACTTAATAACAAAATACTGCGAAAATATCGCTCAAATTTAGACAGATATCCACTGTGAGACTGACAGTTCCATATTAGACTACACGTATTCAAAAGTAATGAAGGTACCCGTATAGCCTTGCTGTAATATATAGCAGCTTTCTGTACCATATTCAACTACTACCTACGTAATCCTGGTTACTGTTCCTAAGTACAGTTTATACAGGTAGTCATTAAAGCTCCACAGTGGTCTTAGAAAGTCATAAATGATATAAAGCTACAATTACACTCAACCATGGAAAAAGTAAAGCTAAGATAATAATTTGACGTGCGCTCCACGACTTCAAGGCAGTTCGTTGTGGCTTTTTAATTCATTACTTTCAACAGAATATTTTTTCGAAGAAATGTTTTGTTTGTGTCGTGAAATACAATACAGTAGAAAAATGTTATTCACAAACATGAAGTCGCTTTATATTCTAATGATTTCCAGTTTCATCTCTTTGATGCCTGATGCTCCTTTTGCTCGATTTCTCCTTTTGTGTTTATTGTCGCATAGCAACAAGGGCGACTTACAGAAAGGATATGGAAATGAGACTCAGACTACCCACCTCTATGTAATTCATCTTATTGAAGTTTGTTTCCGAAAACTGATTTTCAACAGGAAGGAATTGAAAAGCAGTTATGATAGCACGGGAATTCAAAACTCAATTAGGCACGTCTTCCTGCAACAACAACGACGCAGTAAGCAATGTACTGCCATTTGATCTGTTTTATTTTTAGGTCAGGTTGCTTCAAGTTAATGCATCACCTTTCAGTAGTAATGTAATTAAGATAGCGAGAAGAGTGTGGTGAAGTGGCCTACTCTCCAAGAGCCAATAATGGACGCTGTTACTTCCTTTGTGCACTAACTTTGTTAACACCAATAGTGATCCCGAGAATCCCGACCCAACCACTCTAAACACAATTTATTACACTTGGACGCGCCTACAGAAATCCTCTATTACTTTTTCAATGCGTTTCAGTGGAAATGCAATTATTATTTTCATTTTCTCACACCTTTTTATATTCCAAATGGTTTATTTACTTCCTTTCAGCAATTTTGTGTTGTCTGCAGTCTCAATCTTTAGCAAAATGGATTTACTAATCCAAAGAGTTGTCTGTTCTGCAAATGGTAAATTTGTAATTTCCTTCTGTGCGAAGAAAATTGTCAATTTGATTGCAATTGGCTTTGCTGTCGCTCGACTGTAATTGTGAAAGGCGTTCAACACTTTTTAATTAAACGCTCGACACTTTATGTGGGAGTGACAATTCCTTAAAATATACAGTAAAGTGGCGCAACTGCTTTTGGTCAGTTATATTTCTGGTTGAGCTGTTGAGTAATAAAGCTAATGGCTGGGATTAATAAAACACGATATAACGACGCGACACGGTATAGATTTATTCATGATCTCAAGCCATTTTAAGAAACTTTCTGCATTTTAGAGTAATAAGAAAGCTGTTTTGTTAGGCATAGAACTTGGCTTTCACCGGTGCCGGTGTCTCTTCATTTTCCTGGATTGTAAATTGTAAAAAGCATTTTTATAGTATTTGACATAATAAAATGTCTTTATAATGGTAGGTGCAGTGATAAATAGTGGATTCATTGAGCCTATATTTCACTGTCAAATGAATAGCTTGCTTGTAGGAACAGCGCACTTTAAAAAATGTTCTCGTTCTGGGTAGTTTACAGTTTACACGGTATTCTAATATTCACGGGACAGAGTCATAAAATGATTTTTGTGTACATCGAGGTGTTTGCCATTTGTTTGATAACGATTTATAGCAAGTAATATTTTATTTACGTTTCATTATAGAAAAGCCATATTTCTTAGATTAAGCTACACGTTTTTATGTTCGAAAAGCTACAACTTACAACTACTCAAACAACCTACCTAATCAATGTGCTGTGTAAACAAACGTTTCCCCTAAAAAAATAATTTGCTTGATTTGCGAACCTCTTTCGTGCACGTGCCACGACTCTACCTACCTCCTGCAAATACACAATATCCGCACCACGGAGGTAATCTCTACATTTACGTCGTAGTAAGGAATCTTGCGGACTTTTTGCAGATTGAGTAATAATATGAATGCCACACATATATAGGTGAAGATGTGTGATGTTGAATAGATCATATATTCCTAAATACATGAAAAAATTACGGCCAAGGAAATAATAGAACTGGTGTTCGTATGGCAGTGAAGCCACCGCCGATAAAATTACCTTGCCGTAATGTTATAATAAAAAACCTTAGAATGCATGGAATTTGTGTTATAATCATAAAGCTGTGAATTTGTTCTCAAAGTGAAAGTCTACGTATGTCATGGCTACCTTCATATCTCTTCCGGAATCTCTGCAGACAACACTTAATTCAAAGGAAGGAAAAGGCGCTGCTGTCGTCGTATCACCAGGCACAAGGGGACACAGCCCTGCCGTAAAACGTCAGCTTTCATTTTCTACTTCGTAATATTATTTCCCTAAACTGGATACTCCAGAGAGTACCAAGAGCTACTATAACTGAAGGACAACCTTCTTTCGCTTTTTCTTCTTGGCTTTCACTTTATTTAAAATTTAATAGCGATAGCCATACTATATATTTACAATACAAATCCTCATCCAGTTCAATGCTACCACCACGACTACGACGACTGCTGGGATACTACATTCTGTGTTTGTTGGTTGAGGCTCTCATTCCTGATGCCTGCACTGCAGAAATACTTTTAACGCCCATGGAGACTTTATATTTATTGTTTTCTTCATTCTGCCTATGGTAAAAACTCAATTTGAGTAACTCAGCAAAGTCATCCATCATTTAAAAGGTCAAATGTCTGGATTCATTTTCTATCCATCTTTTCCCTTGTACTTTTCAACCATACATGCTTCCTTTTTTCCTCTCTCTCTGAGGTTCTATTTCAAGTACTACTTGTCTTTGTATATTCAGAATAATAAATAGTACGTGTTATATAGCCACAGAATAAAAACTTTCTCTCTCGCTTGAATTAGACTTCTTGCCAAGTGGACACGAGACAAAAAATATGCAAAAAAACAAATACACTTATCAACAGAGAATTTTTAGCTCTTGTCAGTTATAAGTACAATAAATGATTTATACGTTTTCTAAGAACTTCGAAAACAGCCCATTGTACAAACGTTGTAATACAAACATAGAAGTATCTATATATAAATAAATACTTCTATATGTTTGTATTTTAGTACTATTTGCACAAGTTGCTAAAATTATGACAAATGATGAGTCTACAATGCAATTACAGCTAAAACGAGCTTAATAATGACAGTGACAGTTGTACAGTAACATCAAACTAATAATGCATCTCAGTTGTGACATGAGATTTTGTTTAGATATTTAACAGCCCGTTGTCGCTGTTTTATTTACTGCATCTGTAAAATTGAATGACTTGACTGTGTTTCTAAACATGCATACAAAATAATACGTCGTATATATTCAGACTGTAAATTATGCAGACTGTGATGTAGGCGGATACCATGGACAAGTAATGCAAACAACCAACAAAATTAAAAGACATTCCCCGTTGCACAATTTACACAACAAAATACATAATTTCATACCTACAGCGTTTCTACGAAAAAGATTGTTTGGGCGATTTCCACAGTTGGTGGAAGAATGACTACGTGGTTAGAGCTGTATTTGGTCAGTGTTTATTTTTCCATTCGTGATAGTTACTAAATTCATGCCCCATTTGAACTACGCATATTGATTTGTGTACGAAATATTTGCAAATAATTTTTATCAAAATCGTTTCTAAGGAATTCGACCGAGAAAATTTCCATAGTAGTTTTTTGTTTCAGACTTGGGCTTAAAAGTGGCAGGTTTACACGATGTGTAATTCCACCGCCATCCATTCGCCTTGTCATGCAGTATGAAACCGTTTCTATCATTGCCAACGACGGATTCTAACTTTCTACCACCAAATTGATGCTGCATGGGCTAAGTTTAGCATACCCATACACATTTAGCATGCACATTAATCCTTGCAAGATACGGTTTTCTCATTCTATGACTTACCTATATAAATCATTAAGGAGAAAATACATCTGCGCGTGTAATTTTAGTTTCCTCTTTAGATAGTAAAGTTATTCTGTATAACTGGCACAAGTACGCACCATACCTCCTAGGTATATATAATTCATATTTATTTTGTCGGTATTTCTCCCGAACATGTTCTTTACATGTATTACTGATTTACAAGCGATAAACACGCTACTCAGAGTCTTACATCGGAAACTAAAACGGAATGGTAGGCAAGGCAGACTTACATGCACGTTATGATTATTGTACAACCACTTCAATTCAAAGAAAAGCTGGAGAGTACAGTCAGTCAGAATAGTATTACACTTTGGCTTTACCCAAATAAGACAGATAGTTCAACATGGCACTATTACCCTTTATAATTTTCTATGAAGTTTTTCATTTCGTTTTCTCAAGTTCAAATCATTTATAATTGTCGTTACCTACTGAAATAATTAATTGCATAATAATTAAAATGCCAAATCGTTTGTACACTGACGGACAGTATCCGCTGATATAAACTGATTTACATACCTACATATGTACGGAAATATACAACCCTTCAAATTTCATGTTGCGTATGGTAATAACGGGAAACCTACTTGATTCATAATACAGGAATTTCTTATTGTACTCTATGCAAACAAATGTTGTGGTAAAATTGTATAACTAACTATGCAGTATAATAATGTACTTTACTTTCTTATATAGTGTCTCACAATTGCGCAGAAACCTCCGATTATTTTCAATGTTTGGTCACATTGTCTCAATCACACCAAATCACATCAGATGTTGCAAATTAAAGGCTCTTATCACTTTACTACTGTAAAATGCCCAAAATTTTATAAAGTTTGCAAAAAATACTTATATAAATATTTTCCTGTGTACTTAAATATCAATGTCAATTTACTTAAATTGTTAATATTTATACAACATGTATTTGGGGTTTATCATTACATTTTCCAGGTACTTGACTTCTTAGTACCGTAGTGGTATATACTTGAATATGATAAAAAATGTTACAACCTAAACTCACCGTTATATGTGGTATCTCCGAAATCCTCTAATTTAATTTTGTTTGGGCTTATCCGAATGAATAATGAATATGAATTGAAGTTTCAATCTAAAAGTCGAACAAAAGGCAATCGATCAAATTCTGATGTAAGCCTTTGCATTTGTAATTTCAGACTGATAATACTAGACCCTCTTCTTAGATTACATTCACTTTTTGTGAAAGTGTCAAATTACTATTGCTTTGAATCCTTTCCCATTTTTAGCGTTTTATACCACAAGGAATTATAGAATCGGCACAGATTAAAGCTCTTCTCCGTTTGAGTCCTCTATATTTTATTCTGAGTGAACTATTCCCGATTTCTCCTGTTTACCGAAACGGCACACTTGGAAACCGGCAGAAAGTTTGTGAACAGATGAATTCGTAACGAACTGTTATTTCTTGTTCTTCCACTCATTAGGATTAGACATCACTCATTCACGGCCACAACAGCAAGTATAGCAGTTTTCTCCATTTGTCTCACGATTCCTGACGCAGTACTGACTAAGAAACTTGCCTGCAATCTACGCATGCATTTCCTCTAAGAACTTGACTAAAAGTGTATTGGAACGTTTTAGTTTCTTTGTTGTCAAATACACTTAGCTTGTCTGATCACTCACACAATGGAATTTCTCAGTGCATTATTAATGAACGCACGTTTCTTATTCTGACTCACAAGGCCCAACCAGAGTATCTGTATTTACACTTGCAGCGTGCACTTATACACAAGTAGATTTCAATGCAGATAAACAATGACAACAAACAGTTCACAGGGAAGTGACCCTTAAAATTGCCGACAGATTAGAAGAGAAAAATTCGTGTGACTATTTCTGTATATTTGTTTGAGGCAGAACAGACCTTTTCAGGTCATTTCTACAGTGACATGAACTTTTTCAATAGTTTTGTAGACGCACGATTCGTCTGCCTGGTAAAGTTTATGGTTGTGTTAGGACATGAAATCAGAGTGTACATAGCTTCCAGTGGCCTGAACTACTGTCATGCAATTCGGTTCGGGGGAATCAAGTTTCCTCCACCGCCGTTTTACTCTTGGACCTGCTCAGACTCTCGGATCGATGAATTAGGGAAGCTAGAACTGTATGTACATAGCAGCCAGGCTTTTTCATACCCGACTCTCGCAGTCTCATGCTACAACACACAGCATTTTATTATATCTATTCACAATTCACAATCACATTGTATTTCTCAGGGAGGGAGGACATTCATCCCCTTCTGAAACTATACACAACCTAAGTCTATTCTTTACGCGACACCACAGCTTTTACGGCTACACACTACAGCATTTCGTATTACTAACTCGCACTTCTCCAGCTACGTTGTGTTCGTATCAAAACACAACATCTGTAAAATAAAACATGGGCCAACATTCGAGAAAGTGTACGAGCTAACGCAATTTATTATAACGTATCGTTCGCATCACTACGTAACGCAACTAAAGGTCTGACGCATAATCAGTTACCTACACAACGGAGATTCCCCTTATTATAAACCACTACTGTGCATAGTCTGCCACTGCCAACCCTACCTCACATTTTTTATTACCTATTATAGGTACATTAGAGACTTGCTTGAGCATCCGTTACCCATTTTGTTTCAAAACGCATATCCCTATAGAGAGACCGAGTCTTCCGCGTGCATCGAGTATTAAGGGTTGTCCTTGTCCTCCTCGTATTAAACAAAAATATGTTATGATTCATGAGTTCATGAGTAATGGATACGGAGACCGTGGATGGGCTCCCAGACGATATTTTCCTGAAACCACCTCAACCGAATCACACACACATTTTCCCTGGCTAAAATTTGCAGTAGTCCAATAAGTCTCAACAAATATATAGTCAATAGTTTGCTATGGCTGTTGTGCCACCCAGTTTCGGAACAGCACTAGATCTTATAATACTTGACATCGTATGTACATGAGGAACTAAATTCGTCCATTTGTATGAGCAAAATGGATATTTGAATTCATCTCCAGGCAAATCCACTTTCTAAAGGAAGACACATTATTTTTAAAAAAGCTGAGTACACAGATATACGCTTCATTAAATATGCATGACACGTATTATCATGCAACTTCAGTTCTTGGAATATATTAAATTGAGATGGATATGTATTGCAAAACCGCAAATGTAGCTCTTCTTCGAGAAGATCTTGTGATATCACAAGTGGAAACTGTTTCCTTTGAAATGTTATTTTGAATACACTGGAGCAAACAGAACTTCATTTTCACGAGATGATTGCAACCCTGAAGTACACATAAACCTTACACTTTGCTTTCATGTCACAAAATATTGCCACATAATAAAATAACATTTCATTTCAACATAGGATTTAAGAAAGCAAGCAATAGTAACACAGGTTTTTGCGTGAAGGTACTAAATATATTTATGCGCTGCGCTTATTTACAATATCCCTATCAGTCGTGCATTATTTATTTTCATAATGCTAACGATGGAATAATCAAAAAAGTTTTAATCAAAAACTCCAATGGTACATTTATATATTATTCAAATTGTTTTAAGAGTGACAATATCATTCTACTGAAAATGAGATTCAACGAATAAAAATTGAGCGAAATGGGAAAGACATTTAACAATCAATTGTCTCTTACATTAAATATTTAAAACTTCTTTAAAATTAATCCCGTAAGTGTATGATTAATAAAAAGGTTTCCATCCTATTAAACCCGGAAAAATTTACGATAAACAAGCACGTATCATATTTTACATACGTGACTACTGCATAACAAGGTGGATGATTGAAACTGCAGGGTTGCAATATAATATAATTACACTGTGGCCAAGTATTCTACATACAAGTTAATACAAGGAACATCAGTGTGTTATGTTTACTTCGTATAATAACATATCCAGTGAGCCTAGTATTATAATTGGCACATATAGAACCTTGAACCTCTACTAAAGCTATTATTTGTCCCACATATCCATTTATTACGTAGTAGTAGTAGTGTAGTGGAGCACCCTTCTCACCCGTGGCCGCGGGTAGTCTGTTGCCCTGTTCTGTAGTCTCACCATCAGCCAGCAGTCTCACACTAACAGCAAGCTCGTAGTAAAAGGTATACGATTATATACAGCTATTACTCCATGTACTTAAAACTTTAGAGGGTTCTCTCGGGTTCAGTCGAACACAACAAACCATGCACAATAATTTCCTAACTTAATTCTCTCTCTCTCTGAAGCATTGAATATATATATGCAAACACATGATTTGTACCAGGGTGTGTTTCGTTATGAAATTACCTTTGGCTTTACGAAACTTTCATTACAAACAAAGGAACTGCAACACGAATATCGTAATTATACTAAAGTTATAAACGTAAATCGGCTTCGTTAATGATTAAGCCTTAAGCAAAGGGTGCCAACATTAAACAGGATATTTTAGTAAGCCAGCCGTACATGGAGTCAACAATGTTCAGACTGAAACTAAATACATTCTATCCACATAAATTAGTTTGCATATCACCAACCACAAAGACAAAAACAGGACCTAAAAGTTTCACGTTTCCTGGTACTACTCTTAATTCCGTAACATGTAACTAGTTTGCAGAGTTTCTCCTAATGTGCTCCAACACATTGCACCGAACAACTACATTTGATTATTATGTTTCTAAATGTTGTATACAAATGAACATTTTAGCTAATAGATAAATGCGTGTGTATTGGGAAGCAATAATGTCAGTAGGTAGTGTGAGTGTGAGGAAATGTAATGCTTTAAAGCCTGATTTGGTCACGCCATTATGAGCTCCGTAGCAAATGAAGCGAGCCGTGGGCAACCCTGCTGGTTGTTCGTAAGAACGGAAGAAGAGGTGGTTGGGAGACTTGTAATAATATGCATCATAGCTTTCACCACGTGCAATTCCTTTCTTATATTTTATACATGTAGACTCGTAGTTCTTGTCCGGGTAGTCCGGTATCGTCAATGTAAGAAATGGTAGCCAGCAGTGAGAACATTATGCCCGGAAACAGCTGATATTTGCACAATGCGGCGTACTTTTGTGTCTCATTCAAAGAACGTGCTACCTACACTGAAAGTTTCTGATATTTTATTAGTTTTTCCTCATTCGTACAGCTTGAGCTTCACAATCCGTGACAATCTGCAGCTACGGTTTCCCAGAACGGCATGCACGCAATAATAAGTCACGAATAGTGAATAGTAAACAGCACTGAGGTATCTTCGAGTCCCTACATTCTATCGGCGTATTAAATATATTTTGACGACATGCTTTCCATCTTAGAATATTATGCAACTTTTTCCGGACTAAGAAACAGGTCTGTTACGATATTGAAAAGAAGACAGAATATTATTAACATGCAACGAAAGCTTCGGAGTAATTCCTCCCGACCAGTGTAAGTGGCAGTCCAGCAGGTCTTCTTCCTTATACAATTGTCTGCCTCTAGATATACTACGAACTGCTCACTAGAAACCCTGAAACCCTGCTTTGTTGTAATATACCTAATAAATGTACATTCATGGCCACTCCATGCACTACACATGGTGTCGGCTAAATTATATGACCAGTGAACAACAGACTTATCCTAATACTTTTACTAGACTCGTTCCAGAGACAAGACCGCTAGCAATGGCAATAATTTCATTCGTATTACAGTTTCATTCACCCGTGCTCACTGAAATCCGCACACCACGGGAAATAAATGGAAGTTGAGCAACATCGTCATTTTATAACTGCCAGATAGTGTTACCAATAGACGTAATATTATTATGTCTTCAACCAATCATCCACCTACCATTCCATTCGAGAAGAACTGCGGCACACTGCTCCAAGACTGAGACTGACTACATAATAATATTAAACGATTAAATTGTGTCTATCCAAATCTAATATCTTCCGTGTCTTATTTCGCTTCTAGCTTTATTAAATAACTGTCTGAGATAATAATATTATATCAATATATGTACAACAGTGTTGCAAACACTGCCGATCGTGCTTTATTACTTACTACAGTTTCTTATTCTTGTTCTCCGTAAATTCTCTGTCATAATCATTTAGGTTACTATGTAGATTCTTCATAATAATATTTAGTATTGTAAGATTTGCTTAATATACTGAGGATACATGCTACACTACCATGCAGATATAACTACATGATCCGTCTAAAGCTTAACTACTCTCAGGAAACTTTAGTCGCACCTGCACCATACATATATGGGGATACGGGGATATTGAAGTACACAGTAGGTTCTACGTACGTTAAATTGAGCTAGGATAGATACAAACACTGAAATACAGCCACACTCTTCATAAATGTCAGTGCAGTTGTATTGTATCATTGCATAGATACTCATTATAGAATCCCTTTTGAAAATGTATTCGAAACTACTCTTCATTCTCCATCCCCAGCTCAACTGTATGTATGTACAGTCTATTACATATCCATTTTGTGCTGCTATAACTATCAACCCACACAACAGAGTATTGTGAATAGAAGAATTAGAAGAGGATTAAGCAGCTCAAGTAATTAATGAAATACAATTCCAGAGAAAGCTTTCCATACGATGACTTGGTGAAAGCGTATGAAATGAGATTTATTGTTGAGTGGAAGGAGAGTGATACCTACACATTTTCTTTGCTGACTTTTGCAGATTCGGCTAAAATGAATACTAAGCTACATTGCTACAAACTAGGCACGTAGATTGTGCATTATGTACAAATATGATTAACAGAAAGTAGGACAGAAAATTTAATTCCACTCTGAATCTGCAATTCTAACGATGAATTTTGTGTATTTTTTATTTTATTTCTAAAATGTCCAGAAGACTGCGATTCCATACGCATTACGGGTATTCTATACATTTCAGTATTTGATGATAGTGTTGTTCCAAACTTTGTCAATCTTCTTTTATTTTTACTGAGCACATTCATTTCTGTTATACTCGTTGGTAAAGACAATACTAAATGTGCTTTGGTGAATTTATACAAAAATATAGTAGGAGTGGAAATACTCCAGATACCTTAAAGGGGCAGGTCATTTCTGAACTCACCTGTCTTCCATAATGAAGGCCTGCTTGTTTTGATTATTCCCGTTATGAATGTGACCATTCCGGGAAGATCCACCGTCCTTTCCTCTGGACGCAGAACTTTGATGAGATCGACGAGTGTATATTGAAACTCCAGACTCAGAAAGATAACCGTCGTTTGGTCGATTTCCGTTTCCACCGGATAAAAGTAAATCTCCGTCCGATAAATATCCTACCGGGAAATAAAACATTAATTAACTTCCAGACATATATAAACCAGTTGCTTGCTTGCATTGATGGAACACCTTTTTCATCGTGTATTCCTAGAACACCATCATTACAATTTGTTAATGTCTATCACGAGGAAAGAGAGATGAACTCTACTGCGTAATACTGTTTCTTTAACAACGTGACTGACTGTAATCACAACATCATTGTTTACCATTTGAATGCAGGTTTACTGACGTGTACCTCATTTCACGTTTACTTCGTAAAAACAAAAGTCAACAAAATACATACGTAGGTACTGCTTTCGGGCTTTTATATTTCAGAGTAATGAAAAGCTTTAGAATTTGTGCTCGAAAGTGGAGACAATAATATTAAATTACTTTCTCGACTGTGATAATGCACGTTGCAAAAACAAAAGAACACGAGCAAACATTCCTTGCAAATTCAGCTACTTACATATAAGGCTACAGTATTGTATTCTTGTCATGAAAATGACTACTATGTGTACTTTTCTGAAAATGGAGTGATATACATTATCTAATATTTTGAATGACATAATGTAATGAAACACTACTCTATAAATAACATTTCTAATTTGTGTGAGTTATAAAACCCTGGACATTAAATGCACAGTAATGCAAAGCTAGATTTATTTTCTTACATTACAGTACATTCAATTTCATACAAGCTAAAAAGGAGAAAGATATTCCCCGAGTGAGTGCGTTAAAACAAACAAGAAGTAAGGGTTGTATTCAAAAAATCTTCATCGCACGAAAAAAGGACTACTGTTGGCTGAAATGAAATTAAGTGAACTCAGACCAACTCCGTTATTTATTCAATTATTTTCAAGGATTCAAGGTCCAGATATCAAATATTTGTTCAGAAATGTAAACACACTTACACATTATTGATTGCATGATCACCATTAATAATGCCATTTCATAAGTCGGAAAATGTACCGTTGCTAAAAGCATGTATATATGGGTACTAGAGAGTAAAATTCACATGCACGAAAATGTATAATCAAACCTACTTGTAGGATGCATTTATAGTCACTTGCCTAATTCACCGAAATAATAATCAAGCCGTGAAATGTAAACCCAAACGACCCATTAATTAAGTAATCATTTTATTATTTCTCTTATGTGAGCTAAATTTCAAAATGGTTATAAGGTCTGACTGTTTAAGTGTCGAAACACGAATACCAGAGAATTTCGATTAGTTGGACAAATATCGAATAATTATATCCAAAGCTAAACAATTTCTCGTCAATTCGGTGGGATAGTGAAGTGATACTGGGCTGTTGGGTGTTATTGTGTTTTGTGTGGCACGTAGAGTGAGACTTGCATTGTAGCAGTAGGAAAATCAAGAACATCTTCCTGGAAGTACAACACATAGTGAGCTACAAATCTCTCATGAGTTGCTCATGCCATCTGTTCCAGACACCAAAACCAAATTACACGAACAACCGTTCCCTTCATGAAAGACAAAGCATTTTACGAATGGAGTGTTTCTTCACTCACGACTAGAGGACCCGAATTATATCCTCATACACAAATATTCATCAAGTAGCGTTAATTTTTTATCACTTATATTTAACGAACCGCAAGCAATACCATATTTTTTATTTTTATAAATAAATATCCCAGTGTTTAATCAAAAACATATCCCTTATGCTATAATCCAAAGGGATAGCCAATGAAGAACATATGATTAGTATATGTAATTATTATTATCTATTATTGGTATTCAATATTAGCTATTCTAGTATTTTAAACTTCATTAAACTAACTAAGTGATTATGAGATGAATAAATACCATACAAAATCATTTTCATTTAATTAAAATTTAAACTGGTTGAATTACCTGCAGCTGAGGCATCCAAATTGTCAATTTCCGTATAATCGTAATCTCCCACAGGAGACGAGTAATGTGACGATCCATTGTATTTTCCACCATTTCCTGCAGGTAAAGATGACTTTCTTGTAATAATTCGTACGGGATCTCCATAAGGGTTGAAACCTCGCGTCACCATAGAGTTCATCATGCGAGTAGTTACAACGGGTGAGCCGTTTCCATTGTCGCATTGCATTCCTGAAACAGTGAATTATACATACACATTTTAAGTTTTAATAATGGAATTCAATTTTCATGATAACAATTTGACAATGCATGCATGTAAAGGTATAGGTAAGCACATTCTGGTAGATTAAACTTTACCTTAAGAATGACAGTAGCATTCAAAACTTTATTAATAAAATTGCAGTACTCCATACGAAAAGTGATAAAATTTTCAATAAAATTGATCGATATATTTTGTAAGGTTGAAATCTGTTTAAGGATAATTCAGATTTATTTGTAAAATAAAATATTGAGTACACAAAAGAGTGTCCCACAGTGGAATGTTCAGTGAATGGTATATATGAAAGCGTGGGTAAAAACCATGCTTCTCTCAGTCCTATAAGAATGCTTTTAAGAATTTGCAAAGAAACGGAGGGAGACAAATAATAAAATAAAAAGTCAATGAGGGAGTATTATAGTTTTCTTGCTTCACAAAGTAATGCGTTCTACAGTGAAATGGATGCAAAATGCAACTGAATGGAACTCACAGTTGAACAGAGATCAGAGGAAGGAAATAAAATTAAATCAGTGCAAAGAGGAAAGGGTTTAAGATTCAATTACAGGGAATCCTGTGAATGGAATATAAGAGGATTAGCTCGGTGAAACTTACCAATACGACCCATCTGGATATTATTAGACTTTGGTGACAAGAATCCCGTCGTCCCGGGAGGACTTTTGATGTATCCATAAGGCGAATTCCTTAGAAGGGGCTCCATGGGCTTTACATTCAGCATCAGCTCATCTTCATCGCATTCGGGAATAATTCCACCCGTAGCTCGACCCGTTGTTGCTGAATATATATGTAACGGGTCATTAGAACGTCCATTATTGCTACTGCAACTATTTCCTCCCTCGCCTCCACTGGAACTTTCTGCTGCACATTTAAGACTTCCTGTTGAAGACGAGCCCGAGCCAGGAGCACTACTCCCTAAATCCGCATTACATTTCTGATTAGCATTGTTATGATTGTTGTTGGCACTGCTGCAACTTGTTTCATCCTCGTTGGAGTCGGGTGAGCCGATATCCAGCTCCTTATCACCATTGCTCCCACTTTCCGTTGAAGGTGATGAAATCATTCCAGCATCATTACTGTTGCTGCCGTCAGGGCTGCTTTCAGTTTTCACTTCTACCTTCCTCACAATCACACTGGGTGCGTCTGCGGAGGAGTTTGAAAGCGAAATGGAATTTCCTGATTGACTCAATGAAGAATCGACACTAGAAGTTGACATAGAGCTAATCTGTCCAGACAAGCCGCTTTGGACATTTGGCATTGGAGATACCATGGCTACATAAACTCCATTATTCTCATTAGTTTTAATGGATGCCTTTCCTCTGACACTACTACTAGAAGATTTATTTATAACTCCAGAGGAATCCTCAAGACTAGAACTAACAACGGTTTCGGCACTAGGAGCATCTATAAGGCCGTTATTTTTAGTCGGAGCATTATGATTATTAAAGGCTGACGTTGGCGTTGGACTCAAAGAACTACTACAATTGTTTCCGATGTTTACATTATGAAGTTTGTTATTGGCAGTTGAAGGTTTGGCATTTGTTTCGCTTGTTTGATTCGGAGAAGAGCAGTCTTTGATATTTGAAGAAGAATTGCTTAAAATTAAATTATTTGGTCCATTAGTCGAAGAAAGAGACGTTGTTTGTTTATCCTCTTTCGGCACATTCGGTGTTGACATTACAATTGGCATTGGTTTCGTGGTCCCTTTCACGGCTGCAGTGGGTTTCGGTATCCCTGTTCCATTTGTATTGCTATTATTAGAAATATTGGCCGCCGAAGAAGTAAGAGAATTATTGACATAATTTATATTGTTATTTGTTGATGCGCCAGTTTCATTATTCGATGTCACAATTTCATCCTTCATATTAGCGTTGTTTACGGCTCCTAACGACATATTATTAGACATCAGTGAAGAATTTATTGCTATCAGGCTGTTTCGTGTCGGAATTCCAGAGGCAGAGTATCTGTTCTTGCTGTCTCGAGATCCGTTTGCTCCGGTAGTAGACACACTGGAAGGTTTAGGTTGTCTAAGGAAACTATTAGGCGCCGTATTCGTTGCGGGAGATTCTGCAGGAGAAGCACACAAGTCCATTGTTGCGGTATGTGCAATGCGCGGTGCACGTAATCTGTTCCCCGACTCACTTTTCACTTGACGTTCACGATCACTTTTTTTGTTGGAACTTTCCACTTGCTGTGGATTAGGGTTGTGATTTAAATCTGATTTAGCTGATTGAAACTTCTGAGAGATTTTTGCAGAGGAATTCTGTTGTGAGAATTGACACTGCTGCTGTTGCTGCTGTTGATGCTCTTCTTTTCTTGAACTCTTTGGGGAATGGTGAGTCCCTTTGGAGTCTTTGCTAGCAATTGCTTTACCGATTTTCTGACGAAATCCTTTGATTGCTAGTCGTGGAGTGGAAGTAGATATTAAAGTATTCGGAGCAGAGTTACTTTCAGCCCCTGGACTCACTACTGCTGATTGTCGAATGATGCTGCTGTTGTCATGATCTCTGTCTCTTTGAGCCTGAGAAGACGACCCTTCCACCAACCCTCTAATTCAATTCAATAAAATTTTATTCGCTTAGAATCACAGTTACTTGACTTGCTCAACATACAAATATAATAGAATCCAATCTACTTGAAACCTAATGGCTCAACAAAACGTTACCACATTTGATTATATCTTCTGAACACATAAAACCTCATCGTATTCAATTCCATCCTCTTGATTACTAATGACATTTCGAAATTAATATTGACTTTTAAATATTAGTAATAATCATAAGAATAAAAACAAATGTTGTACTGAGTGTAACGAAGCAATGGAAAAAGGAGGAAGAGAAGACGATGAAGACCATTACATTATCACAGTTCTGTTTTTATATTATATTGCAGGAAGACATTATGTATGAATGCACTTACGCTTTTGATTCGTTGCATAAGCTGACGGATGAATCAGAACGCTCCGACCGAGCAGAACTGAATCCACTAGAACTAGATGTTCGCTTTGAGTTTGAACCTAATAAAGGGATAAAATACATTAGCGCAATAAAAAATTGCCTCCATATCGTAGACAGGGATTATTATAGCACAGCGATTACTATTTGTATTCATGCAGGAAACGCTCTTAAAAATTATGGACTGAGCATTTCCCTTGGAAGAATGGCACTTTCACTTAATACAAGTGAGCTAAGCACCGAATGCCAATAGTAATGCTGTCTACGACTGAGAACCATTAGCGATTACTGCCTTGGTACTCTCTCAGAGAGGAAATGAATGAAGTGCTACAGTGCATCATTATAAAATTGCACACAGAGATTTACGATCGGAAGCAATGAGGGGGTTTGTGGTTAAAATTAAGGATGTTTAATGATGATTTATAAATGTCATATTTTTAGACAAGAGGACATGTATAAGACTTGAGAATATAAAGGGATTCATTTATAGCTAAAGAGTTTTGTAATGTTTTATTGTACAACTACTACATGCCTTTTATTTTGTCGCATTTATCCTTATCTTTGAAGAACTTGAATTTCTCCAACATTGACGTGTTGTTTTTCCCATTGACGACATTTCCGGCTGGAGTGTTGTTGACTAGGTGAGCCGAATTAACAGAGTTGTTATTATGCACACGGGTGGAAGACCTGGAAGGACCAGCGCCAGGGTTCCTAAAAATAAAATATTATCTGTATATAATAATTTTCCTTAAATTAAATCACGTAACTGCAACGTAACTGAAATCCTTTACTATTTGTCATTTTATTGGTTAAAAGTGGAACCCGTTTACGCAACAAATAAACCTTTATGATATGTCATTAAGTGTTCCGAACAACAAAGTTTTGTAAGGGGAAGATGATTTACACTACCAATAAATAATAAAATAGGCAGACAGAACACTCTAGGAAAATTAAAACACCATTTCAAAAACTTCTTATTTTCCTGGTCAAAATTTTATGAGTTTAATCCTTATTTAATATAGATGTTTCTGAAAGTTGCAATCTGCAAATATGGAAATCATTGAACTGAATTATTATATTATATAATAATTCAGTATATTCAATATAATAATCAAGATGGTCAATAGATCGTTGCAACAATTATTTAGATGGACATGAGAACAATATTTAACAAATAATTCATGTCTATCTGAAAAATGATGTTTCAAGAATATTAATATGAGGGGTTATAATCGCAGAGAGTGATGCTACTTTTGAAACTTACTTGGCATTGATGATATGCTTCTCATGAAGAGAAGACCGGGCACTCGACGGCGCGGAGGGAATAGAAGATCTTGGGGTAGGGATGAAAGACTGAGGAATACCACTCGCTGCCGATGGACTAGTAGATCTGGAACTGTTTCCAGACGCCGACTTCACGTTCACACTCCCTACAACAATCAATAAAATATAAGTTTTAGTAATATCAACCTGACGTTGGTAAACGTTCACTTGTGTCATTTATCATCGATGGGAAGTAGGCAGAGTGAAGTGTGTGCATTACATTTATTTTTAATCTAAAGAAAGGAAATGGAAAAGCTGTAATCTCCATTTGTACATCTTATCAAACCAGCTCATCAATCTCACTTTATTTGGACTTCGCAGTCCCCAACTCATTTCCACAATGTTTTACTCCAGTCGAAATTAATGCATACCTATCTCGGCTGGGCACTTTTAACCTTTCTGTATTAATTGAGCTCGAGTTTCTAGAGTAGATCCAATTTTGTGAAGAACCCTGACAACTCTTGAGTGGAACAAAAATAACAAAAGATGACAGATTTAAAAGAAGACTAATTCCTACAAGAGTCTGCAAAATCCATTGGTTGTGACGGCTTATTAAATTATTTTCTCAAGATGAGACTTATGCTTGTTCATGACATTCCTTTTCATAACATTTTATCATAATAATGCATCATTTTACCAGTCAGACTAGACTTCTTAAACAGTAGACAATTTTGAATTTCATTCGCCTTTAAATAAGATTGATTTGATGCATAATATGGAAACCGACATCACCATTTGAACTTATTGGAGCCTAATGTTTTGAAATTTATTTCCATGTTTTCCCTATTCCTGAGTTTGAAAGGATTGGTGTTGCTTGGATAGAAAATGATACACAAAACCTCTGCTAGGAATTTACAGTGAAATAATGCATTTTAAGACTTTTTGACACGCGTATATGTTTAAGGAAACAATAAAACAGCAAAACGTGTATTATTATAAGTCAGCATTTAAAGTTTTAACTTATATGTGTAAACATAATTATTGTCTGTTGCTAAGTAAACTCAAATCATTATAAAACTGCTGACACTGCATTATATTGTGCAATAAACAACAAAACAGCTTGTAAAATTGTTGTTAAGAATTCATTCTTACATTATTCTACAAATGTAATGCTTCATCATATTATCATCAATGAAAACTCAACTAATAACGGGTCTAGCTCCGCAAACGATAACAACTCTACACGACGACGGGTTTGTTTTGTTCCACACACAATACATAATAACAAATATTATTACATGGGAGTTCAACAGAAAAATGAATTGTTGCACTACTATTACCATTTAACAACTCTTAAAGCGACAATGTTTACAACCTCCTCAATCACCTTCAGCTATTGTGTTGCAGTTAACCATCCCACGTTGCCGTTAATTGGCAATCACGGTAAACTATATTTATTTTTACTTAATCCTCTTTATCAACTCCGTTATGTAACGTACCTCCTTGCCAGTTCAACCTTTATTCTAAAAATTCATTACTACCCTATAACATATTATCACCTATTTCATTTCTCACTAATAATAAAATTACCTACACAATTACTTACATTAGCAATAAATAAAATTGAAATTTACATACATCATCATAGGCATATTTTTTATCTTCACGTGGATATTATAAGGTATTGATTTACAAACTGTGTGCATCAATTCAAAACGTGAAATAACTCATTTTTTATAGCATGGAATTTTTACATTCTGTGGATATTGATTGCTTAAAAGCAAACAACCGTATCGTAAAATGTTTTCTGAGGGTTGAGAATTCCCAAATTAACAAATATTACTTCACATGAAAATTGAAGTAAATTAAACTTATCTGAAAATGATTTAAGTGATGCAGCAATGTAAAGACAGAGGAGGATGCAAAAATTCATACAATAAGACTAGAGTGGAGTAGAGACTCCACAATGAGATTGATGGATTGCATTGTAAGAAAGAACCTGATTTTAGCACAACACCCCAAGTTATAGATTTAGGAATTGACATTGTTATTGCTACAATAATGAAGCCCGGCTTGGCTGACTGCATGTCGTGCTGCACCTCAGAACTTAATAAACGACATTATCCTATCAATATTTACACTTATCAGATAAACAAGCCGGTTTTATACCTCACATCCTCCTTTTCTACGTCATATCACACTATCATAAAAATTCTTGCAGGGCAAAACGACAAACCTGCTTTTGAAGAGACAATCAAAGTTTATCTTATACTCACATCAATGTCTTCAAGCTTTGTTATGGTTTATATTATGTACCAACCAAGAATTACGTTGGTCCAGCCAAAAAAAAGTTTGTTATAATAGTTGTACCTTGTTAGGACAGTCTGTCATTAAATTAAAAGAGTAAAACACGCTTAATTCGTAAACAAATAGCCTTTTATAAATTGTTAATAGTACAAGGGTAGTTTAATTAATTTACACTCCACACAGACGCAAGTAGCGTGTATTGTGTACACAGCCGGTCTAAGATAACGGCAATCTCGTCAGCCACAGTTCATTCATTCATTTCTTACTGTATGTTTACCTGTACTGGGTGACTGATAGCGAGTAATGAGTTGTAAGTAGTGTGAACTACCATTTATTTACAACGCATATCCGCCTGTGGTACAATTACAACACGTCTCAAACACTGGAAAAGGAAACAAATCCGCTGCTAAAGTTTTTGTATAGTGCATCACTTGGGTTTCAACTTGAACCGATTGGAAGTGTAAACTTGAATTGATAAGAGATATTTATATGCGTGGAAGTTTCATTAAAAGTTTTGTGATGTTCAAAGATTGCAGCATTCTATTCTATGTGAAACCAAATGAAGCTTTACAAAGCGTTCATTGCTATTTAAAGTTCGTGAGACACATTTCGCCGCAAAGATGAACTTTTCAAACTATCATTGTACGCCTATCTATAAAACTTTTTATAATTTCGAAACTGAACCAAATTGAAAAGTTCCACACGCATTATATCTTTATCAGTATCTTTCAAAAACGACAAATGTACGATACCTTTATATGAATGTTCGAAATGTCAACAAGCACGTTGTCATTTTACTAGGTACAATATGAACAAACTATTTCTCAGAAGTTGTATATAAAATTCACAGAAATCCAAATTTGCAGAGTCACCTCAGCAATGAAACAATTTTTACTGTAATTATTTGCACACTAACAACAATTTCAGTATTGATTGCATGAAAACGTGACAACCCGAAGATAAATTTATTTCGACGTTAGTATTATTTCACGCAGTCGATGACAAACTGAAATATTCGCAGAACCAAAATTTCACGGATGTATTAATTGTGAGTTACGAACACAATAAATATTACACACAAAACTAAGTACGCACAGGTTCTTTAGCACAAACCACGACACCTGGACACCATTGAATTACACGTTTTGCATTATATATAAGGAAGAAAAGCTTTCTTGGCTTCTCCGTTGCTTTTCGTGTAATGCATTAAATTTGTTTGTTAACCCATGTAATACTGCCAGCTGCAAAGTCGAGTAGGTATTCATCTGAGTGAGTACAATTCCTACATATGACAAGGTATGAAGAAATTGCAAAGGATTATATTATTATGAAGCTTAGAAGTGTCATGTCTGGATAGTTGCTGCTGCAGTGTAGCTATAACGTAAAGTGAAACTTTGTAATTCCAAACTAAACATATCTCGAATACATTATCCACATTCTGCAAGACACGCTATGCTATGCAGAAACGCAATAATGGTACAGTACTTATGGGAGTACAATGCAATGCGTAATTGTACAAAGGAAATATCTGAGAGAGTGACCAAGCAGCACATCGTACTGACAAAGAGCGAGATCCACCCACAACAACCCTTGTTTGTGACCTATTCATAACAATAATAAGTCTTCTGCAATACTTAAAGCCTTTCATGTACACACAGCAGACGTACTACAACACTTTTACGTGCAATGTGCAAAGGTACGTCGCACTACAAATCGCAAATGTCTTTATGTACTTTTCAGTTTGTCCAGTCTACTTGGGCACATCTGTTTGCTGTCTTGTCTTACTCTTACTTATATAATATCAACCATGAAATTATTATAATGGCGAACAACCTATAAGCCTAGCTCGCCGATGGAATCAAGTATTCATGCAAATGAACTTGTCCCATAATATCGGTACATGTGGCTGTAAATATCTGTTTCTACTTGCCAGTTACATGCATGCAACTCACAATTTCTATCTATAATTCTAACCAGGTCCAAAGTCAACAGTGAATAGAAAGATCTGAAATTGTAAAATGACATCATCACTCATATAACAGCAATTCACTAACACTTATATAGTACCCTACAATTTATTCATCAACTCATGAGAGATAACACATCTCAAAAGTCTGTACAGATATAAAATTCATGCGTTTACATTATAAAATAAAAATATGTCAATCTTAGAGGTAGTGACGAGAGAGTGTAATTTATTATGAAATGTATATAGAGGTACTCGCTATGAGTCTAAACCGCTTTATAAGAATAAAATCGAAAATTATTAATGACGGGTAATTAAAAATCTAAAAATTATTTGATGATACTTCTGAATGGGAGAAATAGCAACAACATTGATTTTTAAAGCAATTTGTTTGGTTTTAATTTTGTTAAGAGTAGGGTGCAGAACCGATTTAATGTGTATAAGCTTGGGTATGTTTGATTTTTAATTTGCATGGATCAGGAATGCTGAAATGGGTTTATCATCTTGTCGTAACTTCGCCATGACTTTTATTAGGATCGCGTGTTTAAAATCTCGATATAGTCATGATTAAGTTGTGGAAAAGTATAACAACTTAATTATCATATACGCTTTTCTTATTCCACGAAGCTTTAAATTAATTAATTTTGCATATTTGTGTCGTCAGGTACTCGCTTATTCCCCATTATGATTAAAATCTTGAACAATTAATTATTGGTGAGCTTTATGCAACTTACAAGTCAAAATAGATGAAACAATCCGCTAAAAGCTTATATCTAAAATACTTATAATATAGTTTCTAAGTACATGTATTAATACGACTACGACTAAGGTTACTGAAAAATGTAAGGTAGCACAGCTTTAACTTATTCTTACGTAATAATAGTTATTTTTCTCCCCGTTCATGTATTATAATTGTCTCATCGGAAAACCCCTTAGAAGCTGAGAAAAATTATTCTAAAATGTTGCAGAACATACAATGATAGGCTTAAGTAAGCCATACATTTATTTCCAAAAGTTTATACACAACTCCCAAAGTTTGACAGTACAGTGACGCACTTCTTATAAAAGATGAAAGGAACCCTTTTATTCATATAGTAAATACATTGTGCATCAGTCCGAATAGTAACGTAAAGTATATACACTCACATGAACATCTAATGTCTTGAAGTGCCTTATTACCATTACACACTGCAAGGCAACTTACAAAAGAACCAGACTGACTGAATCAGCTAATGCGTATACAAAAAGTTACATGACTCATTCACACAGGGAAATTGATGAATTGGTTATCTGATTTTAAGTCTTGTCCAATACTTTAAGCTACTTTACTAAAGTTTGATGAAGAGACCTAAAACCTGCATGATTATGCTCTTTATATTTTGGAAACGAATTATTTTAAGATAAATTGGTCGACTAGGACTGCATGCATGCACACCTAACATATTTCGAAAATACTGTTATGTTTCACACACACGAATTATTAGGTCATATGTATCTATTATCTTTACAAGGATTGAAAACTTCCTACGTACCTATATGGATTACACTCAGACACGAGCTGGGAAAGGCAACACAAGGGAGCGAGAAAAGCTTCTACAAAACGGACTTCTTAAGTCCTACACAACCTGAGGTATGTAAAAACAATTCTGTACAATTCTATGCCACATCAAACCTACATAATTCAATCCGTACAACTTTCCTTCCAGTGAAGACATGCACGTAGCTAATAAAGTTATCGTTTTATCGCACATTTATCATTCAGGGTCTCCTACTAACTCACTCAGATTTGGAACCTACACTAATCCCTATGTACAGTTTTCCTTTTACTAATCACCCATAATTCATATTACTTTAACTTTATGTTGAGGGTCCTAATTTCCCAATTTTATATTGAGGGTCCAATTTTCAAGCTGCAGTTATTACATCAAACTTTGTTTTTAATAATTTCGTAATATTCGTATTGTAAGGCGCATTTGCTGTTTTCTCACACATTCGAAGGAAATAGAAGGAGAATTAACGAGATGCTTTCAAAGAATGACATTGCATAAACAGCGTAACAGGAGTAAGGAATCAAAAACGTAATACAAAGTGAAATGTCTCTGTTGATGTTTATATGTGTGGTCGCTTTGTATTTGTAAGATCATTAGTTTATGTTAGTTTTCAATTCTCCTGAAACCTTTCCACAATGTCACATAATGTGCGTGAGTAATAAACCATTCTGTCAGAATAACATACTTCAATTCCACAACGGAGAAACACTTTCGTAAATCGTTATTTATGCCTACAAATTTCTTTCGCTTATTTGCATAAGATTGATATCTGAGTGCATACCAGCTTAAAAATATTGTATATAAATTAGGTGCCATAAAGATTAGAAGTAGAAACTGTATGACTCATATTTTCACGTGACGCCTAATTTATTTATTTAGAACTACGGCCCAATAATAATTAGGATCTGAAAGTGTCATGTGTCGTTTGATGTCTCTTTTCAGGAAAGATGAATCAGGAAAAGGCTAATATACATAATCATGGGTTAGGCTTCCCAGGTGACACAACTACAAAGGACTTCTGCATAAAGAAGATTAGAGAACTGAGAAAGATCAAACATATTATAACTATTACCTACACTGTTATTTAAAACCTCAAATCTGGCAATTTAACACAATTAGTTTTAATTATAATGAAACGGGACTACTAATTAAGTAGATAGTACAAATTTATATTCAAAACTTTGTAGTACATATCGACTTTTGGTTAATTTGAAGAGATCGGTGTGTTTACAATGTTGTACCTATAATATAACAACACATGATATACCTCAAGCTATCTGGGCAACTAGTATTTATATATAATTATTATAATACTTAAGCAATATAATTTTATGCAGTATGATTCTATTGGACATTCAGTAACAATATGGGATACATTTTGACCAAAATGCCTGTTACAAGTGTTCTACTAGAAATTTACTTGTAGGTATATTCGTTTATAGAGGTTAAACTATTATATTGTTTTACCCCAAGTTTTCTCCCAGCTCTCACTTCGAATCGGTTTGCTTTTTGCCTTGTTATCATCTAACGCTTCTCCAGAGTTCGACTGTGAAACCGAGTTTTGAGCAGAACTTCCCGAAAATAGACGCATACAAAACATTTCGCATACAGAACAGAGAAAGCAATCTACAACTTCACTCTTCAAAACTTTCTCTCATTTTGCTTGAATTGAACTTTACAATAGAAAAAATTGTAGAGTCTTTGAGGGGTATAGTCGTTTTTGGTTTGATTCACTTCACATGTCCAAAAGAAATCAGGGAATCCTACAGTCAGTGAGTTTGTGTAAGACGGTGGTGCGATGGTTATTTACCAGAGAGAACTGTTTGTACTTTGTACTATAATACTGTATACAATTTCCTAGTATACCTAGAGACAACCGTGCTCTTTTATACTTAACCTTTTTAAAGTGGGAAAAAGAAAGTAACAATCCAATTCTTTTATTTATTTGACAGGAAACTTTGCATAGATTTCAAACGTCGAGATATTGTTGAAACGGAGAGAATAAGTTTGCATTAAATTGAAATATTCTGAATTCTATTTTTCTTTTCATGATCTTTTAATCTCTTTTACTCCATGGCGCATTCAAGAGCTTCACGGTGTTTCTATTGTGCTCAGTTCCAAATTTAATTTCAATTTCTAGCAATGAATATATTAGACAGGAAAGTCTTCATCTTTGTGTTCTTATTGTATGCCTTCATTTTTTATGATTCTTTTGTACCTTTTACGGCATAAATAAAATAAATTTTTACCATTCAGTAAGACAAAATGTTAGAAATGCTAAACCACAACTCAACTTTAGAAATTGATACTAGAGTCTGTAACCTCGTTGTCAACTTTCCAAAATGGGCATTGTGAAAATGTCTTATATGAATTTAAATGAGATCAACTACAAAGTAAAACTCCACTTCAATTTTTTGTGCTGGTAGCTTCTTGCATTTTACTATAACATCTTAAGACAGATTTAATTATTTAATATTTATTGCATTATATTCATTTACATGTCCGATTACCTACTTATTCCTACCGATAAGTGTGTATTGATTTATATCAAAATTATAAACTTACAACATGACAAAAACCTGCTCATCTTTAAAGGTAGGATTTCTAAAATTCTATTGTTTCTGTTACAAAGTACTTACACATAATTACAATATAAAAAAGGAACTATGATTGACCAGAATGATTGCTCACGTTGAACATTTCAATAACTCAGGCTAAAAATAACATGAATGCATTTGGTGGGTTTTGGCAGGAAACTTATGAGGGACATTAGATAATATATTATTGCATTCATTCTTTATGTACACTTTTATGATCATGAATGAAGTCTGACCGTCTGATGTCTGACCAAAAGCGTTGTGGGGCTTAGGGATTGCAATTTGCGCAAGGGGAGCCAAAATGCCACAACTACAATGAAGACAATGGAGACAAATATGTCAAGATTGACAAATGATTTGGAACACACCGGCTGCACCTTGTGCATTTCGTCGAGGACACAACACTTCTCTATTATTAGTATGTGTGTGTTCCCCTGGACTCCCCAGCAGCCTTACACTTTCCTAATAAAACACTGAAAGAACCTCTCTGCAAACTTTGCATTCTTACTGACAGTAAATTGTAAACGCTATATAAACTTTATAAAGTGCAAGTAGTCGCATAGCGTGTGTACTTAGGGAATATAGCTACTTTCACATAATATTATTGAACTAGTAACTCTTATACTCTGCTAAACTAACTATACTGCAAAAGTATTATAGTACATGTAGCATTTTCTACGTTCGTGCCTGTGTCGTGTGATAGAGATAAATTATTATAAGAGAACAGCGAAATATAATGTAACGCAATGCCTCGCTAAGCGCATATCTCTATGCAAGTGGAACGAGAGCGAGTAAAGGGACATTATAAATTTATACGGGAAAGTGCTTTCGGTATAAGGTATATATACTTTGCAGGATTCTTAAGTGCAAAAATGCACGCAACTTAAGTGAGGAAAGTAACCAGAAGCACAAATATCAACGACACCCTCTTTGCTACCACCACACACACACAAACACCACGCACCACTTTCTTTCCACACCCACCGACTGCCAATCAAAGTCACTTTCATTGTCTATTGATAATAAAACAGTGTCTCACAGTCTCAAATCCCACAGTTGCACTATCAACGCAGTTTCTAACGCCACCATAATATATAAGACCATGCCGCAAAACAACAATAATTTTTATCGGAGCAAAATGCAAACTGTTTCGTAAAAAATGATTTTCGTCAACTTTGAGTCTGAAGAACAGAAATAACGAGGCGTGAATGATTCGGTATGTAAGTAGTACTATGAAGTTGAGTTTTAGTGACTATGCTGCTACTGGACAAGTGGACAATGTTGACGGGAGTAAGGAGAGTTTGAAACTGCGGTGTCTTATTGCTGGTGTTGTGATGTTTTCTCCGTTGAAATGGCAACAGAAGAGAATGAAAAGAAGGGGAATTGAAAGAAAAGCACAGGAGACTGACTGAGAAGGGAAGGGATGTGAGATTTCGTCAAAAGTTGGAATTCCACTGAGCGTTTCAAGCCAGGCACCCGGTAGGGTAGATTCTACTTCTACATTATTTCACCATAAGCTTGGAAATGGCATGCGTCTTTCTGAGCTACAAACGTCCTGCATGCTCTATCTCATATCTTGTTGATTTAACCGTGTAAATTAGTTGCATTGGTCAAGTGTCGAGGAAGTATGCACTGAACACACTTCATGTATACAGATTTCTCCTGTTTGCATACTCAGTCAGTCGCTTTCAGACTTATGGTATTCCACTAACGTGCTTTCAACTAGCTTTTCTGTAGAAACCCTTATTTTATCAACCCAATCTGGCTTTACACACATGAAACAATTTTTCCTTTCTTTAATACAACTGAAATGGCAGAAGTTAACGAAGGCAGTTTCTGACTGCAACATTTAATTGCGTATTCCTCGTTTTAAGCTAGTAGACACACTACAAGGTAAATAAATAGTTTCTAATTTAATAGCAACGACAATAGTTTTTCTTACTTTTTCATTAGCATGGGCAAGTTTCTTATCTGTAACATCTGTAGTTACTGGTTAGATAAATATTATTCTACCTTTTCCGCATAAGTTTCAATTTTAGTTGGTGTTTTACAGGAAGACATTGATAGGGTTTAAAACATTTGGGTCCATTGAAAAAGAGCATGTTTGATACGAATCATAAACCCTGAGAGAAATGAAAGATAGACACAACATTAATTGCGAACTGTCAGAACTGGAGCGGTGGTGGCTTACACATTCTACGATATTTATTGTTGTGAGCTTGTACATTGCATTTTATGCACATAAATCATTCCAATTTAGTCGCAGTAGTTTCTTAATTAAATTGATAATAAAAGTTATGCCGCTTTAAATGACATGATAAAAGAATACCAAACACATTAGTTTCAGATGATACGAAGAAATTGAAGAATATTATATATAGTCACATAAAAAATGAATTTTTATGCAATAATTACATACTATCAAAGTTTGATCTTTTCGAGTAATACAGATACTACACATTTCAAGTACAACATCTACACGATTTTTTTTGCTATTGTGTTTCACAGTATACTGTTGTGTATTAGGTGTTAAAATTTCACTGTATTATATTTCTAGTACGTGATTATGATAGTGAACCTCTTCATGTTACGTGTTACATTACATTGCTACCAATATTAAAATTATGTATCACATTGTATTTAAAGGAATGTTGCCGTCTGTGAAATAAATGCATGTTAGTATGAAGTACGCATCACATTTAAATTATGACTTCAAAGAATTCGTTCAGAAACGCAAGCTAAGTGACATGGGGACATGACATTGTACAAGTTGCATATGAAATGGAAATTCTTTCAGTTGTAAAGTTTGTTTTTCCTTGGAAGAATCTACACACACATAGTGCAACATAAGTACACTACACACTCAGTCACATCCACATTATGACACTACTGTTGAGAGTGAGAAAGTTTAAAAGCATGCATTTGGAATTCAAGGAAGTGTAATAAAATATGCTGTTGGCCAGATTCATGCATTTAGATATGTCCTCCGGGGCACATTATAACACAACATAACATCATGCAACCAAACCAACTTTAATGCAAGAACTTTAACAACAGAGCCGCAAACATCAAGTCAACCAAGAAGAGAGACGTATAGTGATATCACACAGAAAACCCAGACGCAGAATGTAAGACGAACCTTATAGCATCTACAGAATCCACACTTTGGTTATCCAACTCCTTCCAAAGCCAAAAAGCAATTCTGCTTCAGCAAGTTCTAGCCGACTGTTTGTTCGTATGACTTTCTGCAATGTCGCACTGTGGTCGTCGAATGGAATTTTACTAAATAACCACACTTTTCAACAGAATGTCAATAATACATGAATGGCATTAATTGTAAGTACTGTAGGAATGTACATCTTAATTTGTGGTACACTTCATGATTTTTGTTGAATGTATACTTAAATAAAATTCATACACAAAATGCGCATTTGTATTGTTGACAAACTATTGGGAAATGAGATGCAATAAACCGGTTAAAACCGGGTGTAAATAAAAAGCGTAATTTCGTAATATTTAAAACAGTGAAAATACTATTGCAAAATATAAATATTTATTTTCGCAATGTTTTAGCGTTGCTAAAATTCAATTGCTACAAGGTCTTACAGGATCTGTCTGCGTCATCGTTCTTGCTGTTACAAAATGAAACGCCATCAACGATTTCATTTCGTCATCTATTTTCGAAGTTTGTAGATTCCGATTCTATGTACTAATATATCAGTATCATGTAGTTAAAGTGGAAGTGTCAAAGGTCATAAAGTATATTTAACCGATTGACCCTCGTTTAGAACTTTTCCTCGCAAAGGACCTTCATAGTACGTGTACATATACAATTATCTCAAACTTGAGTTATCGTGAATATGGACGGACGGACCGACCCACGGAGAGCGTTTCTATATAAACACCTTCCGATGTTTAATAACATTCATTTTCTTCCTGAGGAGAATGGTGATGCAAAATCACTTGTAGTAGGGTACAACAAGTAACAGCAATAATAGCATAAACTTGAACCTGAAACTTTGAGTTCACTTCAGTCTGCTTTCAACATTAAATAAACAGAAACATTCCTAATCACATCGACTCCAAGCATTCTGGGATAATTGATGATTCGGAATTACTATGCTATTCCTCGCATCGCAGATCTGATTGTGAGTGAGTGTAAATGTAAGTTGTAAGTAAGACTGTTTGATGTTGAGAAACTAAAAGTTTGGGGAAATCAAGTCAATACCCGAGTAGCAACTTGCAGCGAAATCGGTGCTAGTGAGCTGAGCGAATCCGCAGCTAATTACAGCGATTCGCTGCTGA